>JARYGA010054261.1:0-46607 GCA_030545235.1 Helianthus tuberosus
GCCCAAAACTTACATGAACATTATAACTATAATACTTCTACGTTATCCGGAGTTTTTTACTTGGATTTTACGCACCTGATACCTGGTATGCGTTAAACTCATTCATTTCATTCAGTTATACGAAGTTCAACTTTGTTAATACAATTCCATTCATAAATTGTTTATCCATTACTCATAACTTACAACCGAGTATTTTGAATATTAAACCGCGTCTCCGTTTCTTGGTTAGCGTACTTATATACAATCCAACCCATTACCCGGTTATAATATCGTAGCCGTTACTTAGGCATCATTCCGTTATAACAATAAGACCTCATTTTTGACCCGTTCGGTCTACTTAGCGAAAATCATCGATTTCATACAACCAAATCCATACTTGACTTCGATAATCATACTTAATTAACTAGAACACTACCTTACTTAAACAAACTAAGAAGTGATTACGGAAATCACTTACCTTGTGCATCCGTGTCCGTATCCGCTTCCTTACGTCCTCTTGACCCATTAGCCTTTCATGCTTGAGTCCTTCTCGACATGATTCCTCTACTTTCATGCCACCAAATCACATTCTCGTTAGCATACACAATTGCACATGTTAACGATCATATCCATCACATATTTCACATTTGACTTTCTTTAGTCACAACTAACAAGCAAAAGATATATAATCAAATTCATATCCTTTCAAACTCATGTAATTCATCATGTCATCACAAATATCACGTATTGACATAACATGTAACATACGACTTCCTATAATCCTACTTTTATGACAACAAATCATATCATGCTTCTTATGCGTAGTTGACTTTCAGAAATCGACAATTCATCATACGAACTTTCGACTTATTCTCATCTACTCGTAACATCAAAATAGGCTATACGAAAGACACCATATACATTACCTACTCATGATGCAAATGTGCTTACAACCATATTCAAACTAGTAATTTAACATGATCATGTCATCATTTTCGTATTTCGTTCCTATATACACCAAGCTTTTTCATAAAATTTTGCATCCTAACCTCACTTAGGCATTTCATCATACACTTGTTGGGCGTACCATTAATTAAGCATAGTGTAGAAGTATCATTTGCATATCATCAAGAACATTAAATTCAATAGAATTTCACATAACTTCTCTTCTAATTCAGTTCTAGCTAACAATTTATCAATATAAACAATCATCATACATACTCTCATCCAATTTCACACTTTACAACTCATACTCATTCTACTCTAAGTGGGTTTTCACTCCCAACATTGATTTAGTCAATTTTAAGCATTTATAATGTTCTAGATGGTAATCTTAGTTCAATATCATACTAATTTCATATAAACTCATGGAATTTCTTGAAACCCAACATATTCAAGATCATCAAACTATCAAATTCTTTTTACCTTAAGCTTTAATAGGCCTAGATGATCAAGAAATCATTGACATGCATGAGTAACAGCCACGATTAGGGCTTCAATTGGCTGGATTTCTGTGATTAGAAGGGTCTCCCTTTCTTCTCTGGCTCTGGGCGTCGAGCACACACATACACTTGCACCTTCTCTTTTTCTTTTATTTCTTTCTTTCTTTTATTTATATAAATACATCTTTTTAGATCTGCATTTCCAACCCTTATAGTTTTATTAGTTCACATGTTTACACTACTACATATTTACACTTAGAAGTTAACATTACATTTAACTAGGTTAAGTGTCCCTAGTTACCCAACATCATGCCAAACTATTTAAACGCTCGTCCATAGTCAAAATAGGGATTTTGGGGCGTTACATTTTCCTACGCGTTAGTAATTTAATTCTCCATCTCATGGAGTAAAATCCGACATTTGAGTACACTAAATTCTGGATTTCAAGCTTTCGACTTGAAACTCAAATATAACACTTTTGACCCGTTTGAGAAAATTTTAAACAATTAAGCTTAGATCACACCCTCTCCTTTCACACGTCATTTTACTGCATTAAGGTGTTCGCATAACTTCCACCGCGACTATCTTTGGATGGATTAAAAGATGTAAATTGTCTATTCCGAATTTACCCCTTTCGGATTATCAATTTACGACGAATACCATTTTGAGGTATTTGACCCAAAAGGAATTTATACCTACTCTTTTACACATACTAAAGCTTGACTTTATTATAACACTAATTCTCTAACGATTCAAAAGGACCGTTTGCCCGATTTAACGTTCATGGGCATTTTGATAAATTTTAGACTCTTCTTTTACGATGAAGGGCTTTTGTCAACCTATTTGACCAAAATTTCACTTTTTGCCATAATCATACTTATACGTACCTGGATCGGGTCATAGCATTGACTGTCACTTGTTTAAGTACCTATTTGCTTTTAAATTTTCTAGTTAAAAGCATTACAACAATATTATATTTCCTACGATCACAGAACTTAATAAACTGTCATCAGTTATTATTGCCAAATGGTATTAACACACCATTTGACCCGTTTAGTCGAAATGACAATTTATCTACATATGATGGTATTTTAATACCATCTCGCCCCTTAAACCTATTCCGGTTTACACCATGACTTCCAATTACTTAAAGGACATTCCTTTAATTATTCGACCCGTTAAGATTTACACCAAAAGATTGCCTTTTTAAATCTTTTATCTATCCGCTAACTCATTTACGGATTATTAATTAACCACTTTTACCCATCACGGTTCACCCCAAAGCGCGATGTTCAAAATTCCTTATTGATTAGTCTTCACTCGACTAGTCTACCGTTTTACCCCTATTACCATAATTTATGGTTTCTTACCATTTTTATTTATTCTGACTTGCATTCTATCATGCCGGAACGTCATAATTCCAGTACCTAACATGTTTCATAACTAATACATACAAGTAAATGTGTTGTAATTACAAAGGGGGTGTAAGCTTAACTTACCTTGCATCCATGCCACACTTTTCTTTCCGTACTTGCTCCTTTTGAACCGCTTCATCCACAAGCTTCCACCTAGCTTGTTAGGCGTCAAACTATCATCATGTTTCGTAAGATGATTAGTTTAGTCACTGTCAATCCCGACTATTACATCTTATGTATTTTCTATCAAAATTATCATTCGATCTTATTAATGGTCGGTTTGACTTTTAAAAGGTCAAACGCCTATTAGTACATAAAATGCACATTCAAGTTTGTCAACAATTTTAGGCATTTCTCAATTATCCGGTAGGCGTTATCTCTTGGCCACCGTTTTAACTAAAGTTCCAACCAAATTTATTATATTTCCAACACCTAATATAATCAAGTTCTACCTATCAATTGGTAGATAATATGATTTCATACGCCTAGTTCCATGAACATATTTACCACATTTCATCTTAACATTCAAAACCCGTTTCGAGTCATTTATGATCATATACCCAATTTCATGATTTAATCAAACGCCTTCTTAATATTATCATGCGATGATTCTAAACCTAGTTACATCATCAATTTCATCATAACATTAAAACCCACTTATCTAAGTGTGGTAATTCATCTAAGTATTCAAATCATAGCAATATATGCAGAATTTCCACTTAGGGTTTTTCTCCTAAGCAAGTATACATCTCAATTTCGGCCTTATCTACTACGATTCATACATAAATCGAATTCTTCAATATTAATCAAATTTCACAACTTCATGAATGTCATAAATTCGACATACCTTTCGATCCCCTTGACTTGGTGATCATTTGTATATGTTTGTGCATTTGATTCGAGCCAGTTTTGACCTTCAATTTGATCATCTTGTTGAGTTTTGGGTTTGAGGAGGAATCCTGGTGTCCCCCCCCCCCCCCCATGTGTTTGATCGAACCAGACACACACTAGTGTGTGTGGTTTTAATTTTTATTGTTTTAATTATTTTAGTTTCAAACTTAACAACTTTGGTCCTCCATCTATTATTTGGTTCATTATTAACTAGGTCACAACCTAATTATTTTTAACAATATTCCCACCAATTAACTAGGTTAAGTGTTCCTAGTTAACTTAGTGGGTTCGGGGAATTTATGACTAAGTTTATTTTAAGTCCCGTTAACTCGGGCCTCTTATAAACTTATTTCCTTAAAAGCTTTTATTCACTTGTATTTAATATTACGATTATTTATTTAAATCCTAATATTTATCGGGTTACTTTTACCACTAACGGTACTTTACCCCTCTTTTAGTATTAACGGGGTTTGATTATCAAACCCGTTTTCGGAATGTTACATTAACTGGGTGGGGATCAAATAGGAAGTTTATTTTGGCTAGGAAGGACAGGAAGCAATAGGATTATGACATGTGCAAATTTTAAAATAAAGAGAAAGTGTATTTTAGTCAATCCCATCCTTTCTTCTTCCTTCTTCTCCCCGGTTACTTCAAAACCCACCATTTTCAAAACCCACCATCTCCAACCTTTTTTTCAATTACTATCTCAATAATCACTACATTATAGTGCGATTTTCGTCATCAATCAATGATTCAAACACCCGATCAACGTGTTCTTCAGCTTTTTTTTGAAGAAAACCCAGTTTAATTTCATTCAAAAACTCGTTTTTTCCCGTTGATTTTGAAGATAATCACTCGATCCGTTCTATTCAGTAGCTGATAAGTGTTTCTATCATTCAAATTTCGTCAATCGATGAAGAAATCGGCTTCGATCCATGTAAGAAATTCTTTAATTTCATTTTCACAACCTGGGTTTTTGATTTAGTCATTGCGTTTTACGATCTTGGCGGGGGTCCGGGGGCGGCAGCCCCTGGTAGCAGGGTCCCAGGGGCGGCAGCCCCTGGCGGGGTCCAAGGGGCAGAGCCCTTGGCTCTGGAAAACTGCATTCGTAGACAGTTTTATGCCATTGCGTTTTAGAACTGCAATCCTGGTTCAGACAATTCACAGACAAATATTGTCCTGGCTCAATGCGTTTTAGAGAGAACACTTTCTTTGGTGTTTTTATGCCATTGCGTTTTAAAACTAAGACATTTTTATGCGTTTTCTGGTCATTGCGTTTTAGAAAAACACATTTTTGAAGTGTTTTTAGTCATTGCGTGTAACAACCCTCGGTAAAACCGACACCCTAGTATATTTTAAAATACCCTTATATGTCTTTAAATACACCCCGTATGTGAAAACCGAGCCCGAAATATGTTATAACAAATAAAATAAATTAAAAACAATAAATATTAAGCTGAGGCGGGCCGCGTAGACCCACCCCAAGCCTTTACGCGGGCGGTATCAAGGTGGATACCTGATTTCATTTGATTTCTTTAGTTCAGGCAGGCCGCGTAAGCCTTAGCTTACATTTACGCGGGCCGCGTAGGATCAAGATAGTGGCGCAGCCCGGTGTTGACACGTGTCGTGCAACGTGTTGAACCTAGTCATGACCCGGATCAGCTACGCCTAGACCCCTAAGCCACGCGGGCCGCGTAAGCCTTTGCTTACCTTTACGCGGGCCGCGAGAAGACCAAATATCAGCACTATAAATAGAACGCATAGGATTTCATTTCAATTCGTTCACTTCCTTTCTGTATCTCGAATTTCTGAAGATAGTAGGCATAATTCCAAGTATAATACCCCCTAATTAGCGAGGTTCTGCTCCGTTGTAAGTATTATAAACCCAGTTTCGTAGTAGATACGATGCCCGATTGATTTAGGGTTCCGTAACAACTGTCGTGGTTCTACCCGACGTAGTTGTTGTAATGCCGTCTCGGGGAGGGTATCATTAATAATTTCAAAGGGTTATGATACTAACCTAGGTACATTTGTGAAAATTATAGATTATTCCCAGGAAACCCTTACGCGAAGTCTAAAATAGCAAAGTGAGTTTATCCTCTTTTTGTTAACCTTTTTGTAATATTTTACAAAACCTTAAATGTTTTACAATGTGATTAAGCGGTGATTGAGTCTTTGTAGTTCTTCAATTACTGCCGGTATGTTGGGGTTTTGTATACAAAATTTACTACCTTGTGAGTAGTAAGTCGGGGATGACAGTACGTTACCCATAAATAGTATCTTTTCAAAAGTGCCTCTTTTATTAGGCTTTTATCCAGAATTAAGGAAATTTGTATTCCCGTAACATATCTTTATTCTAGACCAAGTAATATCAGATAAGCAATAATTACTATTAATTCTTGCTTATTTATCATATCTTGCAATATTCTAATTATCATTCTTATGGCATACCAAAATCCATCATATTTTATTTATACAAGTACTTAGCTTATTGTGAAGCTAATACTAAAGCATCTTTTCTTAAGTTCAAGTCTAAATGCTATCCTGTGTGCTACCAGTTAATAGCAATCTCCTAACTCTTTTATTTAGGTATTATTATTACAACACTTAAAGGCTTGAAGCAGTGGCTCTTTGAGTTGGCTCTGATACCACCTTCTGTCACGGCCCCCGACCCACCCTGGACGGAATCGAAAGCCGCGAACAGCCCAGTGGTACCGGTGATTATTTTGAAAACGTTGCAGCGGAATTTTCATCAGGACCGTGAGTTAGGAAAAATATCAGAGTTTAGAAACACCGAATTTTATTTATTAAATAGATGGAATAAATCCATGTTTTACAAAGGTAGCTTTAATAAAGATAAATTTGATTACATAAAACAATATTTCTTAATTTGATTTAATTAATAAAATAAGCCACTTCTTGAAACCCTTTCAGTGCCGGATCCAACTCTTACTCCAATCTACTGTAATTACCTGAAAAGTATTTTAAAAATGTTTTGTCAGCGGGAAATACTGAGTGAGTTCATTCATTTTGCTAAAACGACACATTTGTTATAATATACAGTATTAAGAGCGATTACAATGTTTCTGATATCAAGCCAACTACCCACGGTATTTGTCACTCGACCCATTGGCCCATTCGTCCAATGGTGTCTGTGACTATGGTCATATCCCCCATTGGCTGCCCCAATGGTGACGATTATCAAGTAATGTATACAAAACCCCACATACCGGCTGTAATATGGTGATTACAAAGACTTAATCCCCGTAATTATAACTTTAAAAATAAACATAATTTTGTAAATAGATTTGATAAAAAGAGAGAATGACTCACAGATAATCATGCAGATTCATACGGACAAAATTTAGTCTACAGATAAGCCTTGATATATTGTAGATTTATACAGGCAGGGCTTAGCCTATTGATTTTGCCTTGTAACCTAGTGCATACGAACTAGGTAGGTAACTTAATACAATAATTACGATAACTCACGAGATCAAATTCTCACAATGAACGACAAAGTGCAATACTTCATCCATCGAATTAACGATGATCCGTCAAATTAATGACGAACGACAAAGTATAATACTTCATCCATCGAATTAACGATGATCCGTCAAATTAATGACGAACGATAAAGTATAACCCTAGTGTGGGCGGCACTTAAACATCCATTGGATATATTGATCGGTCGGAAAATGAATCGTAATAGCGATTAAGTTAATACCCTGTATCATAGCAGAATTAGAGCTAGTGTGTGTTTGGTAGAAATAAAAATATATATTTGTAATTTAAGTATAGTACCCCTAATTCAACCTTATCCCGATGTCCCGAGACAGAACCCCAACGAACTTAGTCGGGCAGAGCCCTGACATGCGCTATGGGTTCAGATCAATCGAAAAGGGTAGCGGTGATCGTGAGTTAAAACACTTAAAACGAAGCATAGCTTTATTATTTAATAAAATAGAAAAGAAAATAAAAGAATAGCTATGGAAAGTTGGCAGCTTTTAACGAGGGGAATATTTGAAAGAATTTTGAGCAATTGTTATCTATAGGAGGTGATCCTATATATATATCAAAATTTTTGCTTGGAGGGAAAGTTTTGCTACGTAGACATTTATTAAATAATATTTTATTTCTTTACATGTATATCTCTAAATCAATTGAAATAATATTATTATTTTATTTTAAATCTGTATCTTGACATATATCATTATTTCAAAGTTTAGATTTATTTATTATTTATTATTAAACGTACACTATTATTAAATATATATATATTTTAATTAATTTAACTGCTTCACTTATTTGGCGTGTATAACTTCCAACATATAACGTTTTATAAAATAATAATTATATCTTTTAGAACGAGAATATTTTTGTCTACATTTGGGTCTAAGTTTCATTAAAAATAGAGTAGGTTCAAAATACAATGTATTTTTATAGTTTAATTAGTAAACGGTTCCTGGGCCCGTCTAAATACTTCATATTTCTAATTTTCAACTTACCCGTAATCTACACGTCTAATAATATAAATTCTTAGATACTTTTATTTTATTTAGAAAAGGTCACCCATACACAGGCCAATATTATTTCAACCAGCTTTATAAAATAGTGTTTAGAACTATTTGGGTTGAATATTTATATTAAAATAAACAAGTTACTAGTTACTAGTGGTTAATAAATTTGACCAAACCTATAATTCTTATATAAAAATAGGGATGTTACATTCTCCCCACCTTGTTTTAAATCTCGTCCTCGAGATTTGAGTTATGATATTTCTTTTAGACTTATGTCATATTTTAGTCAATAAAAACAATGTTAAAGTAGATAACATAGAATTAAAATATCAAATTTTGTGAATATGAGTTATATCATAGGTAGAATTCAATGGTTCAATTGAATTAGTTCGATGGCAAATAAATGAGATGAAATGATATAACTTTCAAAGTGACTAGGTTCAAGTCAAAAGATATATATGATCAATAGATATTTTAAAATGAATGTGAAAGACTTTTAGAATTAATAAAAATTCTTTGTCAAAAGAAAGCTTACTTTGATTGGCAATTGAAGAAGACTTAGAATTTACAAGCTTGAATGAAATAGAAGTATGAAAAATGATTTGTCAAATATTTATGAGAAAATCAAAGTGTTGAGATGAGTGAATTGCAGGGATACACCAAAAGACAATAAAGTTAGTGTATTTTTAGAGTTCGTATCTTAAGTGATGATCGTGAGATAATAGATTACGTCTAGATGATCGCGAAATCCTATAATATTGTTATACTATATTTAGATATGTTAAACTCTTATTTAGTATTTTAAATTTCCGGTCACCTTTATGTATAAATTTTTATATGATATACATATACATGATTTATACTGTATATTCGATTTTTCTTATATATATATAGTTATCACAGTATAATTGAGCAGTTATAAATAATCTTTCTTATATATAAAAATATATATATATTTATATATAGAGAAAAATTTACTTTATATCAAATATTTTTTTTATAAAGAAAATTTATATAGGATTATATATATATCGATTTTTATGAATATATGAAGATATATTTATGTGATAAAATTCCATATAGATATGGAGTCTACGTTTCATAAAAAAATAAATTTTTTTTTTACCAGAGTGTTATGGTACATAGTTACCACAAAACATGTGATACACAATTATTTATAAAATTTTATTCGTCCCTCTAATTCTTGTATTGTTTTATGAAAATATGTCTTCTCCAAAGTATATATATTTTCATATATAATTTAAGATTTATTAAATAAGTATGATGACTTAATTTATATATATTACTAGTCATTATCATGGTGGATATTGGTTAGTGCTCCCTTATTTAAGCATAGGTGATCAGTCCATGCCTAATTAAGGCTAGGCTATCCAATACCTACCCTTGATAATAATCCTAGTAAAAATAATACCAACACTATTATTATTAATATTTTCTTACTAATAATAAAACTGATATTAGTAATACATAACTAAACATACACTTAAATGGAGAAATTTCTAATAAAATGGGGAAACTGGCCGTCCCCAGGATCGAACCCGGGTCTAGGCCACACCCTTTCGCGCGCCTAACCAACCGAGCTAGGTGCCTAGTTTATGAAATTTCCATTTTGGTTAAATATAAGCATATGTATAATAAATTCTGTACTTCTTATTATAAGTGACCTACTTATATTGACTAAGTATTTACTTATCCTCCTTATGGTGACTATTAGGTAATCACTTATGTAAGTTTCCATATATAAAATAAATTTTATATAATGTTTTTCGATTGAAGATGTTAAAGTAATAATTATCACGAAAGGCTAGATTGATGTTGTAAAAATCATTTAAGAGATATATTAAAATATGACAAGAATTTGTTTATCACACGATTTGTGTTAAGATAGCTTTTATAAATATCCGTATATGATATATATAAATGAGATTAGTGCAAACTTTAAATTTTATGAAAACGTTAGTACAAGGTGATCGTGATTAAAGAAATGATTTAATGGAGTCGAAGATTTTAAACAAGCCTATTATGGTTTAAAACAGATAAAGTGCTTGTTGAGACTATTTTGAATATGATGGCTTCAATCCATCATATGGGATTTTGAATTGAATACGTAATGCGAGCACATTCAAATAATTGAACTCGGTTTAAACAAAATGAGTTTTAATAAGTTCGGACATGGTCACAACAAAACCATGTAAAGAAATTTGAGTTTTTTTTTTTTTTTTTTTTTTTTTTCAAGAAATTCATTGACTCGATATCAAAGAATTATCATTTTGTAATAATGCGGTTTACAGTACCAAAAATCAAGTATAGCGAAATGATATTTGAGTTTTGATAAAATAACAAATTGGAATGAGACCCTTCAGTGGTCTTCATAAATTAAACGAACCACATGTGCAACAAACGGTGCATGTGTAACGTGTGGATTTACCAAGAAATGAAATGAATCAATATTCGTTACTATGAAATAAATCCTCCTGGTATGATGACCGTTTAGGAAAAGTAGAAATGCGAAAGTCAACTTATTATATGCAGAAGCCAGAATTTTCAACAAAAGAAATATAAGAACTTCTATCTGGAATTTCGAGTGATAATCGTTGTTAAGTGACATTACCAGGAAATGTCGAATAAAATGAAATAGGGTATTTGCAAAAGTATATGACTCATTTTTCAGTGCTAATACCTATGACTCCGATTAGACTGTGCACTGATGGTTGTGAAGTCTCGTTAAAACATATCTCAACGAAATTTCATGTTGCTTGTAGGATCATGTAGCAAAGTGCTATTTTTAGTTCTTCTATTGGTGTTATCGTGCTTAATTTATATTTTCCAAAGGTCTTGCCTTGAAAGTTTTGTGTGATATACTTCAACTTCTGTGGACTGATAATTAAATTTTCATGTGTTATATTATTATATCTTTACATGCTTCTTATTTGCGTTAATAGTTTATGGTAATGCGTTAGAAATTATTTTGATGACGTTTTAACTTAAAGGTTTTCCATTGTTTATTTTATCACACGAGCTACGAGACAGATGATCAAACGGAATAATGTTTGATATCAGAAAAGAGATTCCTGAATAAGAAATCTAGACACAGATGCTGGTGCTTTATTCTTAATTGACTTTTGGAATTTCTTATAGATATATATATATTTATATAATCACATATTTCACATGCTGAAATAAACATACCATTTATCAGGTCAATGTATTTAACAGATTCATATTTCCAAAAACCAGTCAAATATCTGGTCATAATACTATTTAGGGAAATCTTGTCACTTGTTTGACATATTATCTATCCCGTCTTATCCGATTTGCGTCGGAGCGGTAACCTCAGTATATCTAGACAAACTGGAGAGTCTACTATACCATACCCAGTCTTGCCAGAGAAAATTTTCTATTTCCCATAAATAGTATCTTTTCAAAAGTGCCTCTTTTATTAGGCTTTTATCCAGAATTAAGGAAATTTGTATTCCCGTAACATATCTTTATTCTAGACCAAGTAATATCAGATAAGCAATAATTACTACTAATTCTTGCTTATTTATCATATCTTGCAATATTCTAATTATCATTCTTATGGCATACCAAAATCCATCATATTTTATTTATACAAGTACTTAGCTTATTGTGAAGCTAATACTAAAGCATCTTTTCTTAAGTTCAAGTCTAAATGCTATCCTGTGTGCTACCAGTTAATAGCAATCTCCTAACTCTTTTATTTAGGTATTATTATTACAACACTTAAAGGCTTGAAGCAGTGGCTCTTTGAGTTGGCTCTGATACCACCTTCTGTCACGGCCCCCGACCCACCCTGGACGGAATCGAAAGCCGCGAACAGCCCAGTGGTACCGGTGATTATTTTGAAAACGTTGCAGCGGAATTTTCATCAGGACCGTGAGTTAGGAAAAATATCAGAGTTTAGAAACACCGGATTTTATTTATTAAATAGATGGAATAAATCCATGTTTTACAAAGGTAGCTTTAATAAAGATAAATTTGATTACATAAAACAATATTTCTTAATTTGATTTAATTAATAAAATAAGCCACTTCTTGAAACCCTTTCAGTGCCGGATCCAACTCTTACTCCAATCTACTGTAATTACCTGAAAAGTATTTTAAAAATGTTTTGTCAGCGGGAAATACTGAGTGAGTTCATTCATTTTGCTAAAACGACACATTTGTTATAATATACAGTATTAAGAGCGATTACAATGTTTCTGATATCAAGCCAACTACCCACGGTATTTGTCACTCGACCCATTGGCCCATTCGTCCAATGGTGTCTGTGACTATGGTCATATCCCCCATTGGCTGCCCCAATGGTGACGATTATCAAGTAATGTATACAAAACCCCACATACCGGCTGTAATATGGTGATTACAAAGACTTAATCCCCGTAATTATAACTTTAAAAATAAACATAATTTTGTAAATAGATTTGATAAAAAGAGAGAATGACTCACAGATAATCATGCAGATTCATACGGACAAAATTTAGTCTACAGATAAGCCTTGATATATTGTAGATTTATACAGGCAGGGCTTAGCCTATTGATTTTGCCTTGTAACCTAGTGCATACGAACTAGGTAGGTAACTTAATACAATAATTACGATAACTCACGAGATCAAATTCTCACAATGAACGACAAAGTGCAATACTTCATCCATCGAATTAACGATGATCCGTCAAATTAATGACGAACGACAAAGTATAATACTTCATCCATCGAATTAACGATGATCCGTCAAATTAATGACGAACGATAAAGTATAACCCTAGTGTGGGCGGCACTTAAACATCCATTGGATATATTGATCGGTCGGAAAATGAATCGTAATAGCGATTAAGTTAATACCCTGTATCATAGCAGAATTAGAGCTAGTGTGTGTTTGGTAGAAATAAAAATATATATTTGTAATTTAAGTATAGTACCCCTAATTCAACCTTATCCCGATGTCCCGAGACAGAACCCCAACGAACTTAGTCGGGCAGAGCCCTGACATGCGCTATGGGTTCAGATCAATCGAAAAGGGTAGCGGTGATCGGGAGTTAAAACACTTAAAACGAAGCATAGCTTTATTATTTAATAAAATAGAAAAGAAAATAAAAGAATAGCTATGGAAAGTTGGCAGCTTTTAACGAGGGGAATATTTGAAAGAATTTTGAGCAATTGTTATCTATAGGAGGTGATCCTATATATATATCAAAATTTTTGCTTGGAGGGAAAGTTTTGCTACGTAGACATTTATTAAATAATATTTTATTTCTTTACATGTATATCTCTAAATCAATTGAAATAATATTATTATTTTATTTTAAATCTGTATCTTGACATATATCATTATTTCAAAGTTTAGATTTATTTATTATTTATTATTAAACGTACACTATTATTAAATATATATATATTTTAATTAATTTAACTGCTTCACTTATTTGGCGTGTATAACTTCCAACATATAACGTTTTATAAAATAATAATTATATCTTTTAGAACGAGAATATTTTTGTCTACATTTGGGTCTAAGTTTCATTAAAAATAGAGTAGGTTCAAAATACAATGTATTTTTATAGTTTAATTAGTAAACGGTTCCTGGGCCCGTCTAAATACTTCATATTTCTAATTTTCAACTTACCCGTAATCTACCCGTCTAATAATATAAATTCTTAGATACTTTTATTTTATTTAGAAAAGGTCACCCATACACAGGCCAATATTATTTCAACCAGCTTTATAAAATAGTGTTTAGAACTATTTGGGTTGAATATTTATATTAAAATAAACAAGTTACTAGTTACTAGTGGTTAATAAATTTGACCAAACCTATAATTTTTATATAAAAATAGGGATGTTACATTCTCCCCACCTTGTTTTAAATCTCGTCCTCGAGATTTGAGTTATGATATTTCTTTTAGACTTATGTCATATTTTAGTCAATAAAAACAATGTTAAAGTAGATAACATAGAATTAAAATATCAAATTTTGTGAATATGAGTTATATCATAGGTAGAATTCAATGGTTCAATTGAATTAGTTCGATGGCAAATAAATGAGATGAAATGATATAACTTTCAAAGTGACTAGGTTCAAGTCAAAAGATATATATGATCAATAGATATTTTAAAATGAATGTGAAAGACTTTTAGAATTAATAAAAATTCTTTGTCAAAAGAAAGCTTACTTTGATTGGCAATTGAAGAAGACTTAGAATTTACAAGCTTGAATGAAATAGAAGTATGAAAAATGATTTGTCAAATATTTATGAGAAAATCAAAGTGTTGAGATGAGTGAATTGCAGGGATACACCAAAAGACAATAAAGTTAGTGTATTTTTAGAGTTCGTATCTTAAGTGATGATCGTGAGATAATAGATTACGTCTAGATGATCGCGAAATCCTATAATATTGTTATACTATATTTAGATATGTTAAACTCTTATTTAGTATTTTAAATTTCCGGTCACCTTTATGTATAAATTTTTATATGATATACATATACATGATTTATACTGTATATTCGATTTTTCTTATATATATATAGTTATCACAGTATAATTGAGCAGTTATAAATAATCTTTCTTATATATAAAAATATATATATATTTATATATAGAGAAAAATTTACTTTATATCAAATATTTTTTTTATAAAGAAAATTTATATAGGATTATATATATATCGATTTTTATGAATATATGAAGATATATTTATGTGATAAAATTCCATATAGATATGGAGTCTACGTTTCATAAAAAAATAAATTTTTTTTTTACCAGAGTGTTATGGTACATAGTTACCACAAAACATGTGATACACAATTATTTATAAAATTTTATTCGTCCCTCTAATTCTTGTATTGTTTTATGAAAATATGTCTTCTCCAAAGTATATATATTTTCATATATAATTTAAGATTTATTAAATAAGTATGATGACTTAATTTATATATATTACTAGTCATTATCATGGTGGATATTGGTTAGTGCTCCCTTATTTAAGCATAGGTGATCAGTCCATGCCTAATTAAGGCTAGGCTATCCAATACCTACCCTTGATAATAATCCTAGTAAAAATAATACCAACACTATTATTATTAATATTTTCTTACTAATAATAAAACTGATATTAGTAATACATAACTAAACATACACTTAAATGGAGAAATTTCTAATAAAATGGGGAAACTGGCCGTCCCCAGGATCGAACCCGGGTCTAGGCCACACCCTTTCGCGCGCCTAACCAACCGAGCTAGGTGCCTAGTTTATGAAATTTCCATTTTGGTTAAATATAAGCATATGTATAATAAATTCTGTACTTCTTATTATAAGTGACCTACTTATATTGACTAAGTATTTACTTATCCTCCTTATGGTGACTATTAGGTAATCACTTATGTAAGTTTCCATATATAAAATAAATTTTATATAATGTTTTTCGATTGAAGATGTTAAAGTAATAATTATCACGAAAGGCTAGATTGATGTTGTAAAAATCATTTAAGAGATATATTAAAATATGACAAGAATTTGTTTATCACACGATTTGTGTTAAGATAGCTTTTATAAATATCCGTATATGATATATATAAATGAGATTAGTGCAAACTTTAAATTTTATGAAAACGTTAGTACAAGGTGATCGTGATTAAAGAAATGATTTAATGGAGTCGAAGATTTTAAACAAGCCTATTGTGGTTTAAAACAGATAAAGTGCTTGTTGAGACTATTTTGAATATGATGGCTTCAATCCATCATATGGGATTTTGAATTGAATACGTAATGCGAGCACATTCAAATAATTGAACTCGGTTTAAACAAAATGAGTTTTAATAAGTTCGGACATGGTCACAACAAAACCATGTAAAGAAATTTGAGTTTTTTTTTTTTTTTTTTTTTCAAGAAATTCATTGACTCGATATCAAAGAATTATCATTTTGTAATAATGCGGTTTACAGTACCAAAAATCAAGTATAGCGAAATGATATTTGAGTTTTGATAAAATAACAAATTGGAATGAGACCCTTCAGTGGTCTTCATAAATTAAACGAACCACATGTGCAACAAACGGTGCATGTGTAACGTGTGGATTTACCAAGAAATGAAATGAATCAATATTCGTTACTATGAAATAAATCCTCCTGGTATGATGACCGTTTAGGAAAAGTAGAAATGCGAAAGTCAACTTATTATATGCAGAAGCCAGAATTTTCAACAAAAGAAATATAAGAACTTCTATCTGGAATTTCGAGTGATAATCGTTGTTAAGTGACATTACCAGGAAATGTCGAATAAAATGAAATAGGGTATTTGCAAAAGTATATGACTCATTTTTCAGTGCTAATACCTATGACTCCGATTAGACTGTGCACTGATGGTTGTGAAGTCTCGTTAAAACATATCTCAGCGAAATTTCATGTTGCTTGTAGGATCATGTAGCAAAGTGCTATTTTTAGTTCTTCTATTGGTGTTATCGTGCTTAATTTATATTTTCCAAAGGTCTTGCCTTGAAAGTTTTGTGTGATATACTTCAACTTCTGTGGACTGATAATTAAATTTTCATGTGTTATATTATTATATCTTTACATGCTTCTTATTTGCGTTAATAGTTTATGGTAATGCGTTAGAAATTATTTTGATGACGTTTTAACTTAAAGGTTTTCCATTGTTTATTTTATCACACGAGCTACGAGACAGATGATCAAACGGAATAATGTTTGATATCAGAAAAGAGATTCCTGAATAAGAAATCTAGACACAGATGCTGGTGCTTTATTCTTAATTGACTTTTGGAATTTCTTATAGATATATATATATTTATATAATCACATATTTCACATGCTGAAATAAACATACCATTTATCAGGTCAATGTATTTAACAGATTCATATTTCCAAAAACCAGTCAAATATCTGGTCATAATACTATTTAGGGAAATCTTGTCACTTGTTTGACATATTATCTATCCCGTCTTATCCGATTTGCGTCGGAGCGGTAACCTCAGTATATCTAGACAAACTGGAGAGTCTACTATACCATACCCAGTCTTGCCAGAGAAAATTTTCTATTTCCCATAAATAGTATCTTTTCAAAAGTGCCTCTTTTATTAGGCTTTTATCCAGAATTAAGGAAATTTGTATTCCCGTAACATATCTTTATTCTAGACCAAGTAATATCAGATAAGCAATAATTACTATTAATTCTTGCTTATTTATCATATCTTGCAATATTCTAATTATCATTCTTATGGCATACCAAAATCCATCATATTTTATTTATACAAGTACTTAGCTTATTGTGAAGCTAATACTAAAGCATCTTTTCTTAAGTTCAAGTCTAAATGCTATCCTGTGTGCTACCAGTTAATAGCAATCTCCTAACTCTTTTATTTAGGTATTATTATTACAACACTTAAAGGCTTGAAGCAGTGGCTCTTTGAGTTGGCTCTGATACCACCTTCTGTCACGGCCCCCGACCCACCCTGGACGGAATCGAAAGCCGCGAACAGCCCAGTGGTACCGGTGATTATTTTGAAAACGTTGCAGCGGAATTTTCATCAGGACCGTGAGTTAGGAAAAATATCAGAGTTTAGAAACACCGGATTTTATTTATTAAATAGATGGAATAAATCCATGTTTTACAAAGGTAGCTTTAATAAAGATAAATTTGATTACATAAAACAATATTTCTTAATTTGATTTAATTAATAAAATAAGCCACTTCTTGAAACCCTTTCAGTGCCGGATCCAACTCTTACTCCAATCTACTGTAATTACCTGAAAAGTATTTTAAAAATGTTTTGTCAGCGGGAAATACTGAGTGAGTTCATTCATTTTGCTAAAACGACACATTTGTTATAATATACAGTATTAAGAGCGATTACAATGTTTCTGATATCAAGCCAACTACCCACGGTATTTGTCACTCGACCCATTGGCCCATTCGTCCAGTGGTGTCTGTGACTATGGTCATATCCCCCATTGGCTGCCCCAATGGTGACGATTATCAAGTAATGTATACAAAACCCCACATACCGGCTGTAATATGGTGATTACAAAGACTTAATCCCCGTAATTATAACTTTAAAAATAAACATAATTTTGTAAATAGATTTGATAAAAAGAGAGAATGACTCACAGATAATCATGCAGATTCATACGGACAAAATTTAGTCTACAGATAAGCCTTGATATATTGTAGATTTATACAGGCAGGGCTTAGCCTATTGATTTTGCCTTGTAACCTAGTGCATACGAACTAGGTAGGTAACTTAATACAATAATTACGATAACTCACGAGATCAAATTCTCACAATGAACGACAAAGTGCAATACTTCATCCATCGAATTAACGATGATCCGTCAAATTAATGACGAACGACAAAGTATAATACTTCATCCATCGAATTAACGATGATCCGTCAAATTAATGACGAACGATAAAGTATAACCCTAGTGTGGGCGGCACTTAAACATCCATTGGATATATTGATCGGTCGGAAAATGAATCGTAATAGCGATTAAGTTAATACCCTGTATCATAGCAGAATTAGAGCTAGTGTGTGTTTGGTAGAAATAAAAATATATATTTGTAATTTAAGTATAGTACCCCTAATTCAACCTTATCCCGATGTCCCGAGACAGAACCCCAACGAACTTAGTCGGGCAGAGCCCTGACATGCGCTATGGGTTCAGATCAATCGAAAAGGGTAGCGGTGATCGGGAGTTAAAACACTTAAAACGAAGCATAGCTTTATTATTTAATAAAATAGAAAAGAAAATAAAAGAATAGCTATGGAAAGTTGGCAGCTTTTAACGAGGGGAATATTTGAAAGAATTTTGAGCAATTGTTATCTATAGGAGGTGATCCTATATATATATCAAAATTTTTGCTTGGAGGGAAAGTTTTGCTACGTAGACATTTATTAAATAATATTTTATTTCTTTACATGTATATCTCTAAATCAATTGAAATAATATTATTATTTTATTTTAAATCTGTATCTTGACATATATCATTATTTCAAAGTTTAGATTTATTTATTATTTATTATTAAACGTACACTATTATTAAATATATATATATTTTAATTAATTTAACTGCTTCACTTATTTGGCGTGTATAACTTCCAACATATAACGTTTTATAAAATAATAATTATATCTTTTAGAACGAGAATATTTTTGTCTACATTTGGGTCTAAGTTTCATTAAAAATAGAGTAGGTTCAAAATACAATGTATTTTTATAGTTTAATTAGTAAACGGTTCCTGGGCCCGTCTAAATACTTCATATTTCTAATTTTCAACTTACCCGTAATCTACCCGTCTAATAATATAAATTCTTAGATACTTTTATTTTATTTAGAAAAGGTCACCCATACACAGGCCAATATTATTTCAACCAGCTTTATAAAATAGTGTTTAGAACTATTTGGGTTGAATATTTATATTAAAATAAACAAGTTACTAGTTACTAGTGGTTAATAAATTTGACCAAACCTATAATTCTTATATAAAAATAGGGATGTTACAATATCCTAGCCACAACTGCTGCTGACCCTAATCTGGAGCAAACAATAGCACCCCAACCACAATTGCAAATCCCTGACCAACCAATGGAGATAGAAAACCCTAAAACCAGGTGGAGATGCATGACTTCAACCCAAAAGAAATCCCTAGGGTACCTGCACCAAATCCCCTAGATCCAAATTATGATCCTTGGTGGGATGATGTTAGGGATTATGTGCAACGTTACCCAATCCATGAAGACACACCTATACAGAACATAGGAGCCTACCCAGGTATGGACCCTTTTGATCCCTATTACCACGATGAATATATTAGGGAAATCTTAGAAGATCCTTACCGATTTCAGGCACTTTCACCCCCCATATCAAGAACCCGCACCCCAGATTCCGAACCCAGTCCTAGAACCTGCACCCCCAATGAGTGCAGAAAACGTCCAAGAACTTAGGACTTTTGGGGAGGAAATTTTAGAAAGCAGTGAGAGAATGAGACAGGTGGGAGAGCGTCTCGTATGGAAATACGATGAACGCAATATGGATTTTTGGATAAATCCATATCCGTGATGTGACGGAAGAGATGGTAATAGTAAAAATAATAAAATATAATAAAATAAAATATGAGTGTACGGATGCATATTACTATTAGTGTAATTCTATTTCTGTTGGTATTGTAATTTTTATTTCAGTATTAGAATGTAAGAGATGCATAATAGTATATGAAAATAGAGTAAAAGTCGCAATGATCGACGTTTTTGGCTAGATTGCGTATCATGTGATTAACTATATTAAATATTATCTTGTGATATTAATATGGGGTAAATGTTTAAAATTCAGATGGCCGACGAAGGAAATCAAGGAAATCTGAATAATGATAACCAAAGTAACATTAACGTGGTTAATGAGAATCCAAGCATCAATAACAATGGAAACCAAATGGATAATAGTGTTGTTCAACACATAGTGGCACAAGGAATCATAGATGCCATGCCATTTATTATTCAAACGATTCAAGAAGCGGATAATAAAAGTAAGCATAGCAGTAAGCGACCCATCGAACCTGAAAACAGCGTGAACAATGAACCTTTACTTTAAGTACCCATTCCCAAAAGAAGAAGAACCATGCTTTATGGTTGTTCTTATAAAGAATTTTGGTCTTGTAAACCAATGGAATTCTCGGGCAATGAAGGGGCCATTGCAACCGTACGCTGGATAGAGAAGACTGAGGCAGACTTAAGAATAAGTAAGTGTGCTGAAGAAGATAAGATACTATTTGCTTCTAATTTGTTTAAGAATTCAGCACTAGAATGGTGGAACACTATCCTCCAAACAAGAGGAAGTGATAAAACCTACAATATGGAATGGGAAGAATTTAAAAACAAGGTAGAAAGGAAATTATGCCCTCCCAATGAAAAGGAACAGATAGCAAACAAATTCCTAAACCTTAGAATGACTGGTATGGATAGTAAGGGATACACTAAAATATTCTTCGAATATGCTAGAATAGTGCCAACTCTTGCTTCACCTGAACCAGTGTTAATCTCCCATTATATCTGGGGATTAATTGGAGAGATAAGACACGTAGTCAAGGCAGCTAGACCTCAAACCATAGAAGAAGCTGTAGAACTAGCAAATACCTTGACAGATGAATTAGTTCGTACCCAAGAGGAGGATCAAAGGAGGAATCTAACCCAGAAACTCACACAAGAATTTCGTTCTAACCGTGGGAGAAATATAGGTTCTACCTCTGCACCTTACTGTAAGAATTGCAAAAGAAAGCATTCAGGAAGATGCTCTATATACTGTAACTTTTGCAAAATATCGGGACATAAGGAAGAGAATTGCAGGAAGAAAGTTAATAACAAGATATGTTACAACTGCGGAGAACAAGGTCATATCAAGCTTAATTGTCCAAAATTAGCTCCAGCTACAAACAACAAGAATACTCAAAATGCTAGAGCATTTGTTTTAACTGCAGATGAAGCCAAGATGATTCCAGATGTCATAGCTGGTACGTTTTTAGTTAATGATGTTTTTGCTAAAGTATTATTTGACTCTGGTGCAAACCAAAGTTTTATTAATACATCATTTTGCAAATTTCTAAATCAGTTATTAACTAAACTACCATAAGAATGTGTAGTAGAGACAGCTAATGGAGAAACCGTTAGGATTTCTGAAATCTTGCAGGGAGCAAGAATAGAAATTTTAAATCAGAAATTTATTGCAAATCTTTATCCCATGAATCTGGCAGGATTCGATGTTGTTTTAGGAATTGATTGGTTAATAGCCAATAGAGCCAATATTTTATGTGATCAAAAGTCAATTCAAGTAAATGCACCAATAGGTAAAACAATCACAATTAAAGGAGATAAACCAAATAGATCCACAAAATTCATCTCTGTAATGAAAACTGCAAGTTATATAAGAAAAGGTTCTATAGTGTATTTGATTTATATAATCACTAACACTAAAGGAAAGGATTTAAAAGATATTCCAGTAGTATCTCAGTTTTCAGATGTATTTCCAGAAGAATTACCAGGACTGCCACCAGATAGAGAAGTTGAATTCAGGATCCATTTGATACCAGGAACGGCACCGATTGCCAAAGCACCTTACCGTTTAGCACCTGCAGAAATGCAGGAATTAAAGAAACAATTAGATGAATTGTTGGAAAAATGATTTGTACAGCCAAGTTCATCGCCATGGGGAGCGCCGATACTGTTTGTTAAAAAGAAGGACGGATCAATGCGTATGTGCATTGACTACCGTGAATTAAACAAGGTCACGATTAAGAATCGGTACCCATTACCAAGAATCGATGATCTGTTTGATCAACTACAAGGAGCTCGATTTTTCTCTAAAATCGATTTAAGGTCAGGATATCATCAATTAAAGGTACAGGAAGAGGACATTCCTAAGACCGCATTTAGAACGAGGTATGGCCATTATGAATTTATTGTCATGCCATTTGGTTTAACCAATGCCCCAGCCGCATTTATGGACATGATGAACCAAATATGTAAGCCATATTTGGATAAATTCATAATCGTCTTTATAGATGATATTCTCATTTACTCTAAAAATAAAGAGGATCATGCAAAGCATTTGCACACACTTTTAAGTTTATTAAGAAAGGAAAAACTTTATGCTAAATTTTCTAAGTGCGAATTTTGGTTAGAACAAGTACAATTTCTTGGACACTTAGTCAATCATGAAGGAATTCATGTGGATCCCATTAAGATCGAGGCAATTACTAAATGGAAAACCCCTGAGTCGCCAACTGAGGTTAGAAGTTTCTTAGGATTGGCCGGTTATTATAGAAGATTTATTCAAGATTTTTCTAGAATAGCCATTCCCTTAACTAAGCTAACCTGTAAATCTGTTAAGTTTGAATGGGGATTAAAACAAGAAGAAGCTTTTAGAATTCTTAAGCAAAGATTAACCCATACACCCATATTAGCATTACCAGAAGGAACTAAAGACTTTGTAGTATATTGTGACGCTTCCAAATTAGGTTATGGATGTGTGTTGATGCAACGACAAAAGGTTATAGCTTACGCATCTAGACAACTTAAGAATCATGAAGAGAATTATTCAACCCATGATCTAGAATTAGGAGCTATAATTTTTGCTCTTAAGATTTGGAGACATTACCTTTATGGTAGTAAGTTTACCATATTCACTTATCATAAGAGTTTAAGGTATATTTTCAAACAAAAGGAGTTGAATATGAGACAAAGACGCTGGATGGAAATGCTTAGTGATTATGATTGTGATCTCCAGTATCATGAAGGAAAAGCAAATGTAGTAGCAGATGCTTTAAGTCGAAAGTATCATGAAAAGCCAAAAAGGGTACGCTCTCTTAAATTAAATCTACAAGTAGATTTAAATGATCAGATAAGAGAAGCACAAGAATCAGTAATCAAGGACGGTGCTGAAAAATTAAAAGGAATGCTAAAAGAATTAGAACAAGGAACAAACGGAATTTGGAGATTCCATGAAAAGAGAATGTGGATACCTAAATTAGGAAACCTACGTTATCGTATATTAGAAGAAGCCCATAAATCTAAGTATACGATGCATCCAGGAAATGATAAAATGTACCAGGATTTAAGGAAGGATTTCTTGTGGATAGGAATGAAAAAGGACATAGCAGCCTATGTTTCTAAATGTTTAACATGTTCATAAGTTAAAGTTGAACACCAGAAACCCTCAGGATTGTTACAACAGTTAGAAATGCCAGTGTGGAAATGGGAATTGATAACAATGGATTTTGTTACTAAATTACCCAAAACAAAGAAAGGAAATGATACAATCTGGGTGATTGTAGATAGACTAACCAAGTCAGCTCATTTCTTACCAATGAAGGAAACTTTCAGTATGGAACAATTAGCTAAGTTATATGTAAATGAAATTGTTTCTTTACATGGAATTTCTTTATCAATTGTTTCTGATAGGGATAGCCGATTTACCTCTCATTTTTGGTCAAGTTTCCAAAAGGCAATGGGAACCAAGTTAAAACTAAGCACAGCTTATCATCCTCAAACGGACGGACAAAGCGAAAGAACTATTCAGACAATGGAAGATATGCTTAGAGCCTGTGTAATTGATTTCGGAGGTAATTGGGACGATCACTTACCTTTAATAGAATTTTCTTATAACAATAGTTATCACACAAGTATCAATGCTGCACCATTCGAAGCACTTTATGGACGAAAATGCCGAACCCCAGTCTGTTGGGCAGAAATTGGGGAAAAGCAATTATCTGGACCTGAGATAGTGCAAGAAACAACTGATAAGATTATTCAAGTCAAGGAACGACTGAAAGTAGCACGTGATCGACGGAAGAGCTATGCTGATAACCGACGCAAACCATTGGAATTTCAAACAGGAGATAAAGTATTATTAAAGGTCTCTCCCTGGAAAGGAGTGGTAAGATTCATAAAACGGGGAAAGTTAAGTCCCAGGTATGTTGGACCTTTTGAGATTATTAAAATAATAGGACCTGTAGCCTATCAACTACAACTGCCAGAGGAAATGGCAGGAATACATGATGTATTTCATGTATCTAATCTCAAGAAATGTTTAGCTGATGAATCACTGATAGTACCTCTTAAGGATATAGAGGTAAATGAACAACTCAAGTTTGTAGAAAGACCTCAACAAATTGAAGACAGGAAAGTCAAGAACCTCAAGCATAAGAGACTAGTTCTGGTCAAAGTAAAGGGGGACTCCAAAAAGAGGACCTGAGTATACATGGAAACTCGAATCAGAAATGCAAAGGAAATATCCGCATTTGTTCCAATAGATCTCGAGGACGAGCTCTAAAACAAGGTGGGGAGAATGTAACAACCCTCGGTAAAACCGACACCCTAGTATATTTTAAAATACCCTTATATGTCTTCAAATACACCCCGTATGTGAAAACCGAGCCCGAAATATGTTATAACAAATAAAATAAATTAAAAACAATAAATATTAAGCTGAGGCGGGCCGCGTAGACCCACCCCAAGCCTTTACGCGGGCGGTATCAAGGTGGATACCTGATTTTGTTTGATTTCTTCAGTTCAGGCGGGCCGCGTAAGCCTTAGCTTACATTTACGCGGGCCGCGTAGGATCAAGATAGTGGCGCAGCCCGGTGTTGACACGTGTCGTGCAATGTGTTGAACCTAGTCATGACCCGGATCAGCTACGCCTAGACCCCTAAGCCACGCGGGCCGCATAAGCCTTCGCTTACCTTTACGCGAGCCGCGAGAAGACCAAATATCAGCACTATAAATAGAACGCATAGGATTTCATTTCAATTCGTTCACTTTCTTTTTGTATCTCGAATTTCTGAAGATAGTAGGCATAATTCCAAGTATAATACCCCCTAATTAGCGAGGTTCTGCTCCGTTGTAAGTATTATAAACCCAATTTCGTAGTAGATACGATGCCCGATTGATTTAGGGTTCCGTAACAACTGTCGTGGTTCTACCCGACATAGTTGTTGGAATGCCGTCTCGGGGAGGGTATCATTAATAATTTCAAAGGGTTATGATACTAACCTAGGTACATTTGTGTAAATTATAGATTATTCCCAGGAAACCCTTACGCGAAGTCTAAAATAGCAAAGTGAGTTTATCCTCTTTTTGTTAACCTTTTTGTAATATTTTACAAAACCTTAAATGTTTTACAATGTGATTAAGCGGTGATTGAGTCTTTGTAGTTCTTCAATTACTGCCGGTATGTTGGGGTTTTGTATACAAAATTTACTACCTTGTGAGTAGTAAGTCGGGGATGACAGTACGTTACCATTGGACAACGAGTTAGCCAATGTGTAATATGACCCACAAGTCAGGATTGACAGTACTGAATGAGTAATTGTGTAGAAATAAACAATGTGATCGCTCTCAATATTGTTTTAATTGATAAAATGTTTCTTGATTAAACTAGGATTCACTCACCAGTATTTCACACTGACAAATGTTTTTAAAATGCGTTTCAGGTAACACAATGTGACAGCCAATTAGTAAAAAGCCAGCTGGAGAGCACTGAAGGCTTAGGAAAAATGTGGCTATAAAAGTTACCTAATAAATGATGTTTTAAATTCAATAAAATATGGTTCATCTCTATAAATGTATTGTAATAAGAAACTTGGGTTTTACCCATGTGATTATTAATATCAAATATGGTGGTTTTACTCTGATAAACATTTCCTAACTACGGTCCTGATGTAAATTCCGCTGCCAAATTAACTAACCTGATACCACCGAAATTCTGAGTTCGCGTCCACCCGTTTCCGGGGATCAGGGATCAGGGGTTGCGACATTGCGTTTTAGGTAAAACACATTTTTAGGTGTTTTCAGTCCATTGCGTTTTACAGAGAACACTTTCTTTTGTTTTTTTAGGCCATTGTGTTTTAGAAATGAGACATTTTAAGTGTTTTCTGGCCATTGCGTTTTATAAATAAGACATTTCTTTGTGTTTTTGGTGCATTGCGTTTTAGGTAAAACACATTTTTATGTGTTTTCAGTCCATTGCGTTTTAGAAAACAGACATTTTAAGTGTTTTCTGGCCATTGCGTTTTAGAAATAAGACATGTGTTTGTGTTTTTTGTGCATTGCGTTTTAGGTAAAACACATTTTTATGTGTTTTCAGTCCATTGCGTTTTAGAAATTACACTTTCTTTTGAGTTTTTAGGCTATTGCGTTTTAGAAATAACACATTTCTTTGTGTTTTCTAGCCATTGCGTTTTACAAATAAGACATTTCTTTGTGTTTTTGGTGCATTGCGTTTTAGAAAAATGTCATTTTTTAGGTTTTTTTTTCCATTACGTTTTACGCAACTGGGTTTTTTCCATTGCGTTTTACGCAACTGGGTTTTCAAATTTTTTTTCGAAAATATAGCAACAGTATACTCGTTTTAAAGATAAAAAAACGCTCGTTTTTTTGGTGCAATTTTTATAAAAAAATAATGTCGTATGAAAGAGTTATTAACGTTTAAAAAATGGGGGGAATTGGAGGAGAGAGAAACTATTGCCTTGGATTGACTAGAATGCCCCTAAACAAACTCACGCGCCTCTTTTCTTCCCTTTAATTTCCATCATTTAATATTAGCCCTTGATTAACTAAATGGATGCTCAAGATCACTTCCTAGCCTTCTTAGCTAAATAAACTTCCTATTGTATATCCACCCTATATTAACTTTGTTATTGATGAGATTTACTAAGAATGATAATGATGAGGTCCCCATGCACTCTAAATATCAAAATTATGTTAAGACCATGTGTAGTGGGACGTTTTTTTTTTAATTTAAAAAAACGCCGAATCACGCCCCATACCCATTACGGCCCGGCGTTATTGGGCGTTATTCGCGAAAAAAACCCCCTTGGCGTTTTTTGAAACACGCCTTGCCCCCTTCTCCTTGTCCAATCACCTTCCATCTCCCTTTTTGTTATCCAATAAGATTTTTTTGAGGGTTTTTGTTTTATTTAATTATTTTACATCTAATTTAACATAATGCCCCAATCCCCACTACACCCATTTTGTAAAAACGCCCAATAATGCCCCATTGCTGACTGGGCTGCCACATGGCGCAAAACGACCTAAGGTGGGGCATTATTCACTCCAACGACTACGCATGTTCTAAAAAGTGTTCATCTTAACAGTAAATTCAAGATGTCACATGATGCCAATATGGTCGTTTGTCAGTTCCACTTCGATAGTCTTACGTGATCAAAACTTATTATTATAATAATAACTTACTGGATCAGTTTACAAAATTACTCTACATGATTATTTGTAAAGTAATTTTGAATTGTATGTTATTTGATAAACTTGCAGGGTAATTTTGATTCACTTGTAAAGTAATTTTAATGCAGAGTAATTTTGATACAGTTGTAGAGTAATTTTGATAATTACCATAGAAGATCAAAATTACTCTAAAAGAACATTTTACAAAATTACTGTAATTTTGATACAGTTGTAGGGTAATGTTGATAATTACCCTACAAGATCAAAATTACTCTAAAAGAACATTTTACAAAATTATTATATAAAAGATCAAAATTACTCTACAGGATTATTTGAAGAGTAATTTTGATACTTACTGATAATTACGAAAATGTCACCGTGTGTTTTTGTCTTTTCGTTCAGTTCGTACGTTTTGTACGTTAACTTTATTTGTATTTGATCTTTTGCCTTAGAATGTAACTTGAAATATCAAATATTTTAATTTTATTAATTTCATTTATATTTAACAATTTTAACATACTATTTATTATCTTTTTTTAAAGGTTATTGATATATTAATATATTTGGTTTTGATATGACTAAATGAGTTTGAGTAATCTGCCAGATCTTATCTAATTTCGTACTCATACCAAATCCGTGAGATTTTCAAAACTAAATCCATTCCGAATGACTGTTCATTACTTGTCTGGAATTTTTGGCTCTTTTCCGTCGGGTATAAAACTCGTATAGTTATATAATATTTCTTCATGAATGTGTATGATGTATTTTTTGTCGAACATAAATCATATAACAATCATAAATATTATTTAGTTAGTTTTCTGGTGCACTTTTGTACAAATATGAACCAATGTTTGGTTTAACAACTTCATGCACCCTTTGAGATAAATTTTGTTGGGATTCCGAGCATGTTTGGCTAAGCTTTTCCAACCAACTTATTGACTTAATCAAAAAGCCAATAAGTAGTTTCAGTGTTTGGCAAATGCAAAAGTCCTTTTCAAAATGACTTTTTTGAGAAGGAGAAAAAGTCATCAAAAAGTCATTTTTGAAAAGTTAGAATGTTGTGACTTTTTGAACTAACTTGTTGACTTATTAGCTTTTAGTCATTTTACATCAATAAGCTAAGTCAAACACTTTTTAAAAAACAACTTATTGAGTTATTGGTTTTTCCCACCCCATAAGTTAATCCAAACATTTTTTTTTAAAAACTCATTTTCAAAAAGTCATAAGTCAATAAGTTCTTTTCCCAAAAGTCATTTTTAACTTAAATAAGCTTAGCCAAACATGCCCTCAGCTTTATAAAACAAGATTGATTTGTCTATAGCATTTTAGTTTAGTGACATCTTTGGATGTGATAAAACTTAAGGACCATTAAGTCATGAGTTCGATTCCCACAAGAGGGTTTTTCCTGATTTATTGGGTTTACTCCTGAATTGGTTTATAGGCATTATAGACTAGTGGAGATGGATATGATCGGGTGGTTCCGCAGATGGCGCCATGCTACTCTAATGGTCAGTTAGTGATCCAAATTTGCCGTTCAAAATAATAATAATAATAATAACAATAATAATAATAATAATAATAATAATTTGTATAAAGCATAATATCAACGCCTTTGACTTTAATACTATTTTTTTTGAACGGACAACTAAATCACCAGATAAGCATCATGAGATGATCTCAATCGAGCAAATGCATCCCCTCCTCGATAAAGGTCAGAGTTGGATGCATCCCCGAGCCACCAGTTCCGGGGGGAAACCCGCCCGCCCGAAGGCCCACTGCGGTAAACCCGGTTCGGCTCGGTTTCGAACTAACAATCTCCAGAGAGACCTAGTTCTAAACTTCATTGCCACCATCAATGTCCTTCAAAATGATGCTAGTGAGAGTTAAACTTGAGACCTCAATAAAAGAAACCGAGTGACTAACCACTCGATCACAATAAAAAACAATATACCAGTAGAAGTGTAGAACATTTTAAACCAATTTTATATTGATGAAGTTATTTGGAAGGGTGGTTACAAAAATTAAGGGTGCATGTTGTCCTTTAAAACTTCCTGCATCAACTAATTTAAAGGGTAGCTTTGAGTAGTTATTTCTCCAGGCGTATGTCACACCCCAAATTTCCACGTGTTACCGGTGGGCCCGGTAGGGGAGTATCGTGACGTGGTTGGCAACATAATAGTCAAACAACACAATATTTAAATGCACAGCGGAAGCAAAGTATAGATTTAATTCAACCAAACGATATTGTAATATTAAGTATCACAATTAGTCGAATATAAATCCACAGGTAGATCAAATAAAAAGGAAAACAAATGTTCAACAGTTTATGACATCCAAGCTGGCGAGACTTAATGTGGATGCTAGGAGACAGGCCAGCCTATTTCGCGTAGTACCTGCACTTAACCTTTTTAAGAAAAATACGTCAGTTTACACTGGTAAATACAATCAACCGACTCATTTTGAAAAGAGTTTAAGAAAATGCATTTAAGGCACAAGGCACAAATAATATTTTATAACTTGGGATAATTATTAAATATATAATACTTGTAGGGATTTACATGTTCCTTATGCGTTCAGTAGCCCGGATCGAGCCGGGTTAAAGATCAATTAACACACCACTTTATTTATGAGACACTAACAGGTGTACGCCTACACCTGAGTGCTAAGGTCGTGGCCATTTCGTAAAATGATGCCAGGGATATCCGGGACACGGTCATTAACCCCCCAAAGGCTTTAAGCAAACAAAACAATATTAAACGAGACGTTTCAATACTTTCATTATCATTCATTCAATCAAAGATTCAACGCCCCGACCAAGCGGTATTTTATATACCGTACCCCAAGCCCGTATAGGGAAAATAAGTTAAAAGTATTTACCTGAGCAAGTATAGTTCAAAATCAGCAAGTGCAAGTATCTTTTACTGGTTCTCCTAATCTGGAACGAAGGTTTATAATAACCTATTAGAATCCTAACGGGTCTTTAGTTAAGCTTACGCTTAGACCGATTAGTTTTAAAGATACGGTTCGTACGCACGATTAAGCGAAGACCGGATAGAATGTGATTTAGACCCGACAAGTTTGAAGACTTGCTTAATATGGGTATATGATACACATTCTGGATTTTGAGACAAAACCGATAAGGTTTGACCCGTTTCGGCTAATTTATGTAAACTAGTTACATAAACCGAACCGAACGCGCATGAAGCGTAACGGGTATCCGTAAGAGTCCTAAACAGGTTTCCTAAGTTAACATGCCTTAAATAGGTTATGATATCAGTAGGATATCACCCATGATGCCCGAAACGAGTTTAATCTCTTTATAAGCCCCGTAGGGGCATTTTGGTCATTTTAAAGATTATAAAAGGGTTTAATTAGACACCTGTGATCCGGGTCTGAGTTGATCAGTAAAATGGCCTATTTTAACAGGTTATAACATTTGGTAATAAGTCTTATATGTTAAAATAGTTTTAAACCCAAACTATGCGTTAAATACGCGTATAAAGTCGTTTTAAGCGACGTACGGTTTAAAATACGATTCTGAGTTTTCTGATCAAATAAACAGGCTCAAAATACTCTATTTATTATTTAAAATCAGTAGCAATTGGATTGGCGTTAAAAGGATTTGTAAAACTCATTTTATGGCCTAAAAGGGCATATTCGGTATTTACCGAATTAAGGCGCTAATCCAAGCTTATGATCAGTCTAAAAATAATTAAAAATCTTTAAAAATCCTAAAATATTATTTAACATTAGTGGGTAAAATATTTGGTGTCAAAACTGAGTTTAGATAGGCTTTACGCTAATGGCGCCGTTTAATTAATAAACATGTTTATAAATACGCCATTAAGCCTAACTCCTAATCTAGACTTCCGATTGACGTGAAATTTTGCAGACATGTTCAATAATCAGTATTAAAGACTTTTGCACTTTTACATTTTCTAAAATCTCGTTCTACGGTCATAAGGGCATTATGGTCATTATTTATGCATTTAACGGAAACGTCGGATAGTTACGGATTCGGGTAGTATAAACGCAGAGGCTTATACACACATGTATCTAGGTCCTAATGGAACCTTAAGGCATGTCTAAACCTATATAAATCGGGTCAGAACTGAGGTCAACGCAAAAGTCAAACTTTTGCGTCTTTCGGCTCCGAATCGGTTCTAAATAGAAAGTTGTCGAATCAAACAAGCGTAGACAAGTTATTATACTTATTTTTAAGTTATATGACTGATAAAACAGGTTACACGCCTTCCGTATCATTAAATATGCGATTAAGGTTTCTGTTGACTTTTTTCGGAAAGCCTTTGACTTGACAAACGACATGGTTAGGATTCAAATCAGTGAGTGACCTTTTAGGGGTTTAATAACCATATAAATACCAACTTATAACAACTTTCGATTCGACAAAACTCTGGACCGATTGTGTTTTATCTAAAAGTCAAACCGTAGTTACGACGGTTTGATTTCTAGGCCATAAACTAAGTATAAACGAATTTAGAAGGATCAAAGGCACTTACACACGTCTAATGGATGTTATGGAAAGCTTGTATCAGTTCTTGAACTCTTGAGAATGTCCAGAAGATGAAATGTGCATGAATGTGAGAATGTGGGTCATTTATGGATTTTCAAACATCACGGATGATCAACAACTAAGTCTATAGATGTTACCAAAAGACCAACATGTGTCCTACATGCTAAAAACCAGTTTAGCAAGCCCATAGAATCGAAAACTTGCATTCTAAGTCGGTTAGAACACATAACAGGCAGCTGTCTGTCTTTTTCGCATCTGCAGGCCTGACGCGGCCCGCGTCCCATTTCAGCATATCCCAAGCGGGCCGCCTGGGACCTGAAAACCTGATTTTTGTTTTTCTTTTATTGCATTTTGGTCCTTGGTCCCCCGATAGGTCGTTTTCACCACCCAACTTGCATATGAAGCTTTGTTATTTAATATATGGGGCTTTAAGACTTATACCCACTTTGTTAAGTCCTCGGGTAACTTTGTGATCACCCGAAAAGCCCTAAATTTCAACGTTGACGATTCTAACCCTCACACACGAATTTTATCACAACTTGCTCATACGATAACGAAACTTCATGAAATTTTTGTGGTACTTTCTAGTGAGCATAATTAATCGTTACAAAGCTTCGGGTTTGTCAAAAGGTCACTCAGAGGTATAACTTAAACATGTTGGCACATTTAACCCCTGTAGTTTGTAATCTCTCACTTTCTTTCACAATTCGCTTCGTATGATCCATGATCTATTCATTTAAGGTTATAAACATCATGTAGGGTTATTGCAAAGTATATTTATTCATTGTTGACACTTTGAACCCTTATAATTACACAGTTTCACTGTTTGTCAACTTTAGTCCTTCAAGAATATTCTTTCACACGTTCAAACCTATGACACGTGTCAACACTTTATAGGACGTAAATTTTCGGGGTGTTACAGCGTAGTACCTTCCTAGTAGCCGGTTTTAATGAAAATAGTTTTTGACGTTAAAAGAATATATATTTAAACAGGGATCTATGTTTAAAAGAATCACCAGAAAAGTAAAGTCCTATTAAAAGATAAAAATTATTAAGTGACCAACACCATGGCAGTAATTAAGTGCATCGCCAGAATTCTAACCGCTTACTCAATCACCTTTTTGTTGGAATGTTACAGTCATACTATACTATACTATACTATACTATACTATACTATACTATACTATACTATACTATACTATACTATACTATACTATACATAAATAATAACTACTTGGTTTTCTTTCTAGAAGCAACAATACGTTGAGAAGCGAGAACCGCACGATTCACTTGTATTATTGCAAATAAGATAATCAACATAGTGAGAGGCAAAGAATGTAGTAGTTTCTTAACCATTTTATGCGTCACACTCAAAATACTACGTACAAATGTATCGTATTGTTCTTGCGGATCCATACATATTATTATTTCGCAATGCTCGCCTTTGTAATATGTATATATAATAAAATTATAATGTTTTAATATTGTTAAAAGAGTGTTGGTGGTGATGGTGGTAAGGGCACTATCGTTTTTCTTTGACATAATTTAGGAGCCAAAAAGCCTAATGTGTGGGAGATTAGCAATCAAATTTGTTTTGTTTATGAATGTAAAGTTGATGAATAGGACAACACTGGTAATCGAAAACTAATTAAAGTTGGGCTTGATTTATTGCTTATTTAAGAGGTACTAAAATAAATAATGCCATGCCATTACTTTAATATTTAATATTTAAATTTAAATATTAAGAATGAAAAAGAAATCCATGTTTGTTTGGGTGTGATGATATTGTGATTGAATACTTCTTTTTATGTTTATAATGATTATTTTCATACATAAAGTTTGACAACCTTATTTGAGAAGAAATGAGATGATTAGTCTCATTGAAACAATTGTTAGTTTAAGCATCCCTTAATACTCTTCCTCCTTAACATAATAAAGTTATATTTCTTCTAATTATTTCCTTTAAATGTCTATAGCATGTATAATTTTAAGAGACAAATTATATGCTATACAAATTTGCTTTTCTATGTTAAATATATTAATTTATTATAACATATATACACACATGCGCGCGCCCGCTTTTACACTCGTTATATCAAATTGTTAATCATTTTGTGGCGTGAAAACTAAGGTGTAACACTTCTACTTTACATATAAGTGTATTATACGATTACCCTAATTGTTTACTTAAACAATTAAATGTGTTCTTACAAATTAAGGATAAAATTATTTGTTAAAACATATTACCTACATCGATGATGTAGCTTAATATTACTTTCAATATAATTCTAGATTTTGTACAATAGTTAAGACTTTTTAATTCAGAAAGGAAAAAAGAAATTCCTAAATACTTTTGGCACAGGGGGATCCAGAAAGATTATGAATGGGTCCTAATAATTCCACATGGTATCATCATATTCTAACATGGTTGATACGGGTCGTATCAACCATGTTAGAATAAGATGATAGTGTGGTCGTATATATATTATACGACGATGTTATACGGGCCGTATATAGTTATACGGCCCGTATACATTGAATTTCGTTTATTTTATTGTTTTATTACTATTTGACGCGACGTATTATTCCTCGATTCACGTGCGAGTAGACGTAAGATTCTCTGATTTGATGTTATATTCCTCGATTCTCGTGCGAGTTATGTGATTAGACGTTAGATTCCTCGATATTCGTGCGAGTTATTTGATTCGATGTTAGATTCCTCGATTCGCGTGTTAATCATTTGAAACGATGTAATATTCCGTAAAATTCTCTATATAAACAACACTAATTTCATTCATTTTCATTCAACTTCTATTCGTTTCTTCTATTTTTTTCTGTATTCAAATTATTTACGCTATAATGTTGGGTTGGCGTTACTTTTTAAATGTGTTTGATAACGAGGCGAATCAGAGGAGTTATGGTAACAATCAAGATGAAAAAGCGGGCGTGTTTGATCTGAATGCTCCGTTCGATCCCAGTCTTGCGTCTGATGCAGGTCAGGATACTTGGGGTTTGGATGCCTTTCAGCCTAATTATGCTAGTTATTATCCATCGCAACACCCGGTTAATTTTGAAGTCCCTCCTGTTAGTGTTGGACCGCCGACTGATAGTTCTCATTCTCCTCCCATAAGTGGTGGACCGCCGAGGGTCCAAATGCTGACTAGGAACCTAGTGAGTTTAAAAACAAGCAGGTATAACATTTAATTATACGTTTATTTGTTGTACGTTAACTATTTTAGTGTTTTTACGTTTGATGTTGTTTTTATTAAAATCTTAGATTAGGGTTGCTCAACGGGTCGTGTTCGCGGGTTGGTGGGTTCAACCCGACCTGAACTTGAAAATTTTACACAAACCCGAACCCGACCCGAACCCGAAAATCGTATCATACATAAGAACCCGAACACGACCCGAAGTTTCATGGGTTGACCCGAACACGACCCGTTCAACCCGAATTTTTTTTTTTTGAAATTAATATATTAAAGTTAAAATTTACTTAAAAAACACAAATATATATATATATATATATATATATAATAATATCATATTTAAATTATAAAATATATGTTAATTTCTCTTTTTAAGTTATAATCATGGCATAAAAATACACACCCCATTTAATTTATAACGTAAAATATATTGTAAAAAAATATAATATAGTATAAATGTGTAACGGGTCAACCCGCCAACCCGACCATGTTGACCCGAACCAGACCCGTTAACCCAAACGGGTTCGCAGGTTCAACCTGAAACTGACCCGAACCCGTTTATACTAAAACTAAACCGATGGGTTAATCATTTGAGTTAATCATTAATTGACACATATAAGTGTTTTCGTTAGAAATTCGCTAGCATGGATGAATTGGTAGAGTGGTGTAGAGACGTCGGACGCGAAAATGGCTACGCCCTCGTCACCAAACGCACCATCTACGATAAACCCCCAAACGGTCAACCGTTAAAAATTTGGCTTACGTGCGATTGTGCCGGCGAGCACAAATCAACAGCCACGGTCAGACGCAGCGGGACCAGGAAAACCAGTTGCAAGTTCCAACTGATCGGGACATACAGAAAGAGGTTAGGTTATTGGGATCTAAGAGTTGAGGAAGCTAAACATAACCACGAACCATTTCTGTATCCAGAGGGTCATCCGTCCCTAATGAGGCTGACTCCATCGGAAGAGAGGACGGTGGAGCAAATGACGCATCAGAACATAAAACCACGAGACATTCTTGCTGCCATTAAAGAACAGAACCCCTATAATATCTCAACAAGAAACACCATATACAACGCTCGGGCCAAATTGGGTCGAATGGAACAAGTCGGCGAGACTCCAATGCAGATACTTTGCGACCGGTTGGAGAAGGTTGGGTTTGTTTTTTTACCATAGAACATCTCAAAACGGCGAACGGGTCGAGGATGTTTTCTTCATCCACACAGGGTCGTCCAACTTTAAAAGCTCAGCAACAAAGGAAGGATGATTCGTTTACGGAGCCTTCAAGACACAGCCTTTTTACAACGCAGGACGCATATAGTGATTCACCCGTTGGGTTTGGCACACAAGAGTCAACCATCGAACCTACCAGGCATAACTCGTTTGTCGAGTCACAAAGTTATTGTGCTTAAACACCTATGTTCTTCGGCGAGATTGCGAAAGGCGCTAAGAATTCAAAAACGAAAAAAAAGTCGCAAAATCAAAGGAAGAGCAACCACACTTACCTTTGCTGCCTGTCGCACAAGTTAATATGTTCTTGCACTTCAAACAGCTCATTCCACCTTGCTTCTATCCATACCTCAGTCACATACAAAATGTGAAGGGTGATGGTAATTGTGGGTTTCGATCTATAGCGGTCGACTTATCGCTTAAAGAATGGGACTGGCCGTTAATACGGCGGGACCTTCAGGCTGAGTGTAACCGGTACCACAACTTATGGAAAATGATAAATGAACCTGAGTATCAAAATGTTCTGGAGTCATTAGATTGGTCTGGTATAGACACTGCACCTAGACATAAGTGGCTACAAATGCCTTTCACGGGGCTTCTGATAGCAAACTGGTGGAATATCGTTTGTCTCTTATTAAGTGACCTTGGTTGTGCTTCATTTTTTCCCATGTTCACAACACCCGAACACAGTATTCCGCATCGAACAGTCGCGCTTGTACATGTACACAGGAACCATTTTATTCACGTCAGATTAGAAGGGGAATATCCAATGCCAACCCCATCAGGATACTGGCAACAACCGATAAGGAATATGCCAGCAGAAAGTTGGTATCACTATTACAAGGAACGTATTGACCAATATAATACGATTGTTGATGAATACAGGACCAGGGAATACGTGGATTTAGGTGGCCTATGAATATAAAATGTTATTTCATGTTTTGACAATTTTTAATTATGAACATACACGTTATATAAATGTTTTGGCAACTTGTTGAAATTGAACTTGAAAAAACGTTTAAAATGTTATTTCATTTTTGACAATTTATAATGATGAACATACATGTTATTTAAATCTTTTGGCAACTTGTTGAAATTGAACTTGAAAAAACGTTTAAAACGAATCAACGTTAACACATACCGACTGTATCTTTGTCACTTCCGCATATAGTAATTTAAGAAAAATGAAAAATACTCAATTGTATACGGCTCGTATAAATGTATACGCCTCGTATACATGGATCGTATTTGGAGTATACGATTGGATTAAAAAACAATAAATGATTGTATACGGGTCGTATACATTTATACGGCCCGTATACATAGAACAAAAGGTCGTATAAGATTTACACGACCTCATTTCCACCATACGGCCTCAACATTCTCTAAAAATTCTCTCGGTTTTCTCTCGGATCGTTCTTGGATAGCGTTCTTCGGCGTTTGTGCGTTTTCTTCTCGTTCTTCCTATACGGTACGCTTTCGTATAGTATACTTTCAAATTCCGAAACATGTTAGATTATGGTCTTGTATAGTAAAGGATCGAATAGCGTAGATAAGCGTAACGATTAAGATTGTATAATTAAATTTGAAAAAAAATTGAAACTGAAAATTGAAACCGATTATTCAAGTGTATACGGTCGTATACAATTTATACGATCGTATAAAGGTTGAATATTCAAACTGTATACGATCGTATACACTATATACACTCGTATAACCGTTGAATATTCAAACTGTATACGATCGTATACACTATATACACTCGTATAATGTTTGAATGTTCAAACTATATACGACCGTATACAACATATACGGTCGTATACAGATTGAATATTCAAGTTGTATACGATCGTAAACATTGTATACGATCGTATAAAATTATATTTTATTCCCAATTTGTTATATTTTTAGCGTATCCGCGACGTATAATACGTGCGTATAGGAAACATATATCTGAGGTGTACGTAGCGTATACGTGCGTATAATACTTGCGTGTGCGGTCGTATACTTCATGTTTACGGATCGTGTACGAGATGTATAACACGTGAGTATACGAAACCTATACTTGATGTGTACAGAGCGTATATGGGATGTACAATACGTTCGTATACAAGAACAGTAGTCGTATAATACGTTAACGCTGATCGTATAGTGATTGCTAAGTTGTAATTGTTAATTTTACAGACGATATGGCTGAGTCATCAGCAGTTGCTGCGGCCCGTAGAGGTGGCGGTCACGGTCGGGGCCGTGGACGTGGACAGGAGGAGGAGATTGTGCCCGATTTTACTGAGACGGTGCAGTTTATTAAAGAAATCCCTCGAGGTACGGCTGCCTATAGGGTTTTGGGCAGATTACGAGAGATGGTGCTGGATGCACCTCGGACCATTGATATTCAGTTTTTGACCGATATTGGATCGATCGGTCGGGTCCGGGAGCTCATGCCAGTTAACTCCGCGTGGGACCGCTTATTTGATGCCACCGCAGAGCAGACCCACAGGGAGATTACTTTAGAGTTTCTATCTACTTTTTCATTTTTGGACACCCGGGGTGGGGGTTTACAACATTTTTTGACGACACACGCCGTAGCTTTTAGTATTTGCGGCAAGCCTCAGAGGATGACACTTCCTGAGTTCGCCGTTGCCTTGGGTCTGTACTCACAGGAGTACTCAGTGTCCCAGGCATTTTTTGATGCGCCCATCAGCACGTTCAGTGACGTGTTGTGTCCTTGGTGGCGCACTATTGGGTCCGGGGAGTTCGCGAAACCGAATTCGCGATCCCCGAAGGCACAGGCGACTTGCATTTACGACCCGTTACACCGATACCTACATCGGTGTATCGTCGTGACGATCGGCGGTCGTCATGATAGCAGGGAATGGGTCACCCAAAGTGACCTATTCTACTTGCACGACTTACTTACCGGCGGGGGGGGGGGGCAACTTGGCGTACAGGTTGGCCACATATCTCGCCGAGTACGCTTTTAAGCGTACCTCTACCCACATCAGCTGTGGGGGCTTCGTCACCCGTCTGGTGAAGCATTTCCCTCGCCTCTTGTCCCCGCAGGTGCAAAAGGGTTTCACCGTGACACTCCAGCTTGACAGGGTTGGGAGGGACACAACCAAATCGATGGGTTTGGCTCACGAGGTCGAGGGAGGGCGGCTGGTTTGGGCGTATGGTGTTGGTGAGGGACCCCAGGGAGAGGGAAGCGATGGGGAGGGAGGCGATGGAGAGCGAGGCGAGGGCGAGGGAGAGAAGGCGGGGTACACGAGGGGGTCGATCATACTGTCGATCGATCACAGGTAGCTGCGGAGGATTTACATGGTGATCGCCTGTACGTTCGACGGAGCGTGAAACAGCGTGTGATGCCTCCACCGGGGGTGGAGGAGAGACTCGTTCAGGTCTAGTCGGATGTAGCTGCAGTCAGAGGGGATGTACAGTGGATGATTGAGGCAATTGTGGCTATGCATTCGAGCGCGCCCCTACCTCCACGAGCTGGCGCTGCACCACCACCACTACCGCCGTAGCTGCTTATTGTATTTTTTTTTTGTTATTTTACGTTTGAAACATTGTAAAAATTTATCTTTTTGTTTGTTTTAGATGTAAAACATTCTAAATATTAATCTTATGTTTAGATGTTAAGTTGTTTGTTTAATAATTGTTGTCGTAGTTTATCATAATCATATCACATATTTAACGTCTTACAAAGTGGAAACTTATTAAACATTATAAATACGTTTAACTACAAACTCGTAACATAATCCGATATATACAACACTATTTTAAAATTTACCAAACTTATTAAACGGTTTCCCGATTGCAACAAAAAATTAACTTTTATACACATATTTATCGTTTTAAAAAGTGGAAACTTATTAAACATTATAAATACGTTTAACTACAAACTCGTAACATAATCCGACATATACAACACTATTTTAAAATTTACCAAACTTGTTAAACAGTTTCCCGATTACAACAAAAAATTAACTTTTATATACATTTATATACTCTTATAATAAAAGGTCGGTGACCTTCTTCACCAATCAAATCTTTACAAGTTTTACTTTCCTTATATTGTTTGTTTATATTAAGGAAGAAAGGTATGATGTACGTAACGATATTGATGGATCATTGGCTAAGGCACACACTCTGCAACATTTCAACTTGAGTTCGAACTTCAATTTAACACCAGATGCCATTCTTTTTTATTTATTACCCTTCAACTGCAATTTTCGTTCCTCTTTTTATTTACGTCAACTGTAATTTTCGTTCCTTTTTTTAGTGTAAACTAGTTTTTGCCCCGCCCGCGTTGCGGGGGCAATAAGCCGAATATTTCTCTCTCATAACATGTATGTCTGTACAGAGGGCAAAATTGTAATTATATTTTGAACTGGAGGCGAAATCATAATTTTGAGCCTGGGGGGGGGGGGGATCATAATTTTATTTTGAACTGTGGGCGAAAACGTAATTTTGAGCTGAGGGCAGAATCGTAATTTTCAGGTAGAGGGGAAACCAAAATTTTATTTTAACTGGGGTCAAAACCGTAATTTTAAACGAAGGGCGAGACCGTAATTTTAAACCGAGAACAAAATTAAAAATGAGTTTTTGAACCGAGGGCAAAAGCATAATTTTGAGCTAGGGGCAAAAATATAAATTTATTTTGAGCTGGGGGCAAAAACGTATTTTTAAACGAAGGACGAAAGCGTAATTTTAAATTGGGAATAAAATTAAATTAAAAAAGGTTGGTCCAATGGGGGAGTGCCAGGCAGCTACCTGGCACTATTCCCCCCAACTTACTTTTGTATATGTAGTATAACTACTTGATGCCCCGCCCGCGTTGCGGGGCGATGGCCGAATAATGAACGAGTGTTAGGCAGCTTATTGACACGAAAAACAATTAAATCGAGTCAACCAATTAAAACAAAACACTTTTATAGTTTTGATAGAAAAAAACTAAAACAATGACAATATTGTAATTTTTAATTGAGGAAAAGTTGTATTTTTTGATTGGGGTAAAATCGTAATTTGCTAAAAGCTAAAGTGATGGCAGTACTGTAAATTTGAGCCAGGGGCAAAATTGTAAATTTTCACAGGGGCAAATTCGTAATTTTGAACTTGGGGTAATAGCGTAATATAAATTTGAACTAAGGCCACAATCGTAAATTTAAGCTGGAGGCAAAACCACAATTTTTTTGAACCAAGAGCAAAATCGTAATTTTGAGTTGGGGGCAAAAGCATAAATTTATTTTGAACCGGGGAAAAACGTAATTTTGAACTGAGGGCGAAATCATAATTTTTTAAACGGGGAAAAATCACATTTTTGAACATAGGGCAAAACCGTAATTTTTAGCTGGGGGCAAAAACATAATTTTATTTTGAACTGGGGGCGAAAAGGTAATTCTGAGCTGAGGGCAAAAGCACAATTTTATTTTGAATCGAGCGGAAAATCGTAATTTTGAGCTGGGGATAAAAACGTAATTTTATTTTGAGCTGGAGGCAAAACCATAATTTTAAAGAGGGGCAAAAACGTAATTTTAAAATGGATATAAAATAATAAACTGGTTGGTTCAATGCGAGAGCGCCAGGAAAAATTGTAATTTTGAACTGAGGGGGAAATCGTAATTTTGAGATAGGGAAAAAACGTAATTTTATTTTGAGCTGGGGGCAAAACGGTAATAAAACGTAATTTTAAAATGAATATAAAACAATAAACGTGTTGGTCCAATGGGGGAGTGTCAGGCAGCTGTCTGGCACTATTCCCCCCTATGGTTTTTGTATATGTAGGAAATACTACTCTTAAATTTTATTTCCATAAATTCCTATAATATATATTCACACTCTTTCTTTTGTTTTCTTTTATTTATATTTAACTTTAATTGAACATTTTGTAATAATGTTTAAAAATGGTTTTCTCCTTTAACAATCTACCGAAAATAAAATAAACACGTTATAGGCATGTATATTGTTTTTAGTTTTCTATTTGCTTTACTATACGTGCACACAGGAAAAGATCGAGTTCACACATGTCAAAACGTGCGGGCCACACCCTCAACTTTTGATATGAAATGCTATTAAGCTCATCTTGAAGTAAATTACACATTCAATTCTAACTTTTGGTAATGGATAAATTTGACCCACCAACCTTTTCTAATTAATAAATTGACACCTCATTTTAGTTAAATTACTTTTACGACTTTACATCGTAACGTGTAACCCATTATGCTTTTGTTATCTATGCCTAACCACGTTAATGTTTAAATTACTTTTACGTCTTTAAACCGCTATCTAAATTACTTTTAAAACTTTACACCGCAACGTCCGAGACATTATACTATTTTTTATTATTTATGTCTAATGATGTCAATGTCAATGTCAAGAACGTAACGTGTGTAACAAAGTAAAAAAACATGCAATGTCATGTGCGAGCACCACACGTTAATGTTATCATCGTTACGTGTGCAACGCGCGGCATGGGTCAAAATTCTAGTATTTATCGTTTTACAAAGTGTAAACTTATTAAACATTATAAATACGTTTAACGACAAACTCGTAACATAATCCGATATATACAACACTATCTTAAAATTTACAAAACTTATTAAACGGTTTCCCGATTGCAACAAAAAATTAACTTTTATATACATATTTATCGTTTTACAAAGTGGAAACTTATTAAACATAATAAATATGTTTAACTACAAACTCCTAACATAATCCGGTATATACAACACTATTTTAAAATTTACAAAACTTATTAAACGGTTTCCCGATTGCAACAAAAAATTAACTTTTCTATACATATTTATCGTTTTACAAAGTGGAAACTTATTAAACATAATAAATACGTTTAACTACAAACTCGTAACATAATCCGATATATACAACACTATTTTAAAATTTACAAAATTTATTAAACGGTTTCCCGATTGCAACAAAAAATTAACTTTTCTATACGGGCCGTATAACATTATACGGCCCGTATACAGATTTCAAAACTAAAAACCCCTATCAAACCTTCGAAACAAAATTATGCAAATATGTATACGGCCCGTATATAACTATACATCCCGTATACCTATAAAAACAAAAAAAAAAACATTCCATCACATTAAATTTTGTGTATAAACATTTTATATGGCCCGTATCAGACTATACGGCCCTTATACAAATAGAGATGTGAAAATAAGATTATAGAGGTGTGGAAATAGAACTACTCTTATGAATCCATCCATGGAAAAAGCATGACAATCATATGATTTGAATGACTACATTTGAGCACTAACTTTTCAAATTTAATTTCCGAAAAGAAAACAGAAGGATTAGGAGTTATGGGTTAGTGGGAAGTCATGAGAAGATTCTTGATAAGTTTTTGTACTTGTTTATTTGTTTTTGAATTGTTTATTAACTGAAATTGTCTTTGACTCTTTGTAGAGTATATACTCTCCAATCATATTTTTAAGTAGTGGGTACTAAAACTACAATTTTTCTCCTAAAAATTTCTGTGTTCATATTTTCAAAAGTTAGATATAAAAGCTTTATCTTTAAATATTTTTCTCATGGTTTACAATAAACTAACACTAAATTCTAGCACAAAAAGATGATCAATCATGTTTATCTAAATCATTATACACTAGTGAGCAAATAAATTTGTTGTGTTAGAAAGGCGATATATAAAAAACAAAGTCAGCCAAGAAGCTGAGCAATAAAAGTACAAGAACAAAAAGCCAATAGTAAACTATCACCACCACCACTGACTAAACTAACTATACAAGAACATTAGAAACAGTTAACAGGAGACAAACACCAGTTGGATCAACATAAATAAACCACTACAAGTCTTTTGAGAATTATGATGCAAATTTTGGATTATGTTTCTTTTCATAAATTTTATATATGTTTTCTTGATTTTTTTTTTCTGGAAAACCCTATGTAACAAGGCGTTTTTTTACACAAATTTTAGGGCACATGATGTACATATTTTCAAGCGTTATGAGTAAAATGAGTCAAAAAGCGTGGAACATTTTTTTAAGGGAAATTGGATTTAAATAATCCGAACTTTCACCTGTTGGCCAACAACACTCCGAACTTTCAGTTTGGCCAGCAGCACTCTCAACTTTCATCCTATTTTCCCAAAACACTCCCAAACTAACATATCACTAACCAAGTTAGTTTTTAAGTTTTATTTATTACACAAACAGTCCCTGTAGTTATAATTTACTAGTTTTAAGTTTTATTTATTACACAAACAGTCCCTGTAGTTATAAAAAAAATCATAAAAATAAAAAAAAATCTAAAAATTCAAAAAAATTCAAAAAAATCATAAAAATTGAAAAAAAATCAAAAAAATTCTAAAAAAATAAAAAAAAATCTAAAAAAATAAAAAAAAATCATAAAAATTCTAAAAAATATCAAAAAAATTCTAAAAAAATCATAAAAAACCGTTTCGACCCGTACCGTTTCGAAGCGAACTGTTTCGACGCGTACCGTTTCGACCCGGACCGTTTCGACCCGGACCGTTTCGAACCGTACCGTTTCGACCCGGACCGTTTCGAACCGTACCGTTTCGACCCGGACCGTTTCGACGCGTACCGTTGAAACGGTACGGGTCGAAACGGTACGCGTCGAAACGGTTCGCGTCGAAACGGTACGGGTCGAAAACGGTACGGGTCGAAACGGTCCGGGTCGAAACGGTACGGTTCGAAACGGTCCGGGTGGAAACGGTACGGGTCGAAACGGTCCGGGTCGAAACGGTACGCGTCGAAACAGTTCGCGTCGAAACGGTACGGATCGAAACGGTTTTTTATGATTTTTTTAGAATTTTTTTGATATTTTTTAGAATTTTTATGATTTTTTATGATTTTTTTTTTTATTTTTTTAGATTTTTTTTTTGATTTTTTTAGAATTTTTTTGATTTTTTTTTGAATTTTTATGATTTTTTTGAATTTTTAGATTTTTTTTTTATTTTTATGATTTTTTTTATAACTACAGGGACTGTTTGTGTAATAAATAAAACTTAAAACTAGTAAATTATAACTACAGGGACTGTTTGTGTAATAAATAAAACTTAAAAACTAACTTGGTTAGTGATATGTTAGTTTGGGAGTGTTTTGGGAAAATAGGATGAAAGTTGAGAGTGCTGCTGGCCAAACTGAAAGTTCGGAGTGTTATTGGCCAACAGGTGAAAGTTCGGATTATTTAAATCCAATTTCCCTTTTTTTAATTGCGGTTCTTATGTAACAGGTTTATAATACTAACAAAAACTTTTTGTTACATATGTAACAAAAACATATATTAAAAAATCATTTTTTTTAATTTTTCTCAAAACGTTTGAAAAGTATGTATTTTACATGCTCTAATACTTGTATAAAAATGGCTTGTTACATAGTACTTTCTCATCTCAACAGGGTTTCATATGTAACACTTCCATACATATATATATATAGGGTTAGGTTATTGTAAAAAATGTTAAAAGTGTGAGAAGTGTGAGAAATATTGTGGAGATGACATGTGTCCTCAATCTAAATTAATTCAAAAGGGTAAACAAGTAATTTTATCATTGATTCAATTAATTCAAAACATTCCATAACCGCCACCTTATTTATAGGAA
>JARYGA010054262.1:0-40060 GCA_030545235.1 Helianthus tuberosus
GCGGCATTATTGTACCTGTTAAAATACACAAGGTAATAACAAGGAAAAAATAAAGGACAAAAATAAAAATTTGAACAATTTGGATTATTCCTAAGTTCTTTGTCTAGACTCGAAGATTTAGGAATGTGCAATTGTGTAACTGAGATTAAACACAAAAGGTTAGTGTTTAATTCACTCAGCGTTGGCTCTGATACCAACCTGTCACACCCCGAATTTCCACGTGTTACCGGTGGGCCCGGTAGGGGAGTATCGTGACGTGGTTGGCAACATAATAGTCAAACAACACAATATTTAAATGCACAGCGGAAGCAAAGTATAGATTTAATTCAACCAAACGATATTGTAATATTAAGTATCACAAATAGTCGAATATAAATCCACAGGTAGATCAAATAAAAAGGAAACAAATGTTCAACAGTTTATAACATCCAAGCTGGCGAGACTTAATGTGGATGCTAGGAGACAAGCCAGCCTATTTCGCGTAGTACCTGCACTTAACCTTTTTAAGAAAAATACGTCAGTTTACACTGGTAAATACAATCAACCGACTCATTTTGAAAAGAGTTTAAGAAAATGCATTTAAGGCACAAGGCACAAATAATATTTTATAACTTGGGATACTTATTTAAATATATAAACTTGTACATGATTTACATGTTTCTTATGCGTTCAGTAGCCCGGATCGCGCCGGGTTAAAGATCAATTAACACACCACTTTAATTATGAGACACTGACAGGTGTACGCCTACACCTGAGTGCTAAGGTCGTGGCCATTTCGTAAAATGATGCCAGGGATATCCGGGACACGGTCATTAACCCCCCAAAGGCTTTAAGCAAACAAAACAAATTAAATGGAGACATCTCAATCATTTAACCATAATAAGATTAAATATTCAACGCCCGACCAAGCGGTATTTTATATACCGTACCCCAAGCCCGTATAGGGAAATAAGTTAAAAGTATTTACCTGAGCAAGTATAATTCAAAATCAGCGAGTGCAAGTATCTTTTACTGGTTCTCCTAATCTGGAACGAAGGTTTATAATAACCTATTAGAATCCTAATGGGTCTTTAGTTAAGCTCACGCTTAGACCGGTTAGTTTTAAAGATACGGTTCGTACGCACGATCAAGCGAAGACCGGATAGAATGTGATTTAGACCCGACAAGTTTGAAGACTTGCTTAATATGGGTATATGATACACATTCTGGATTTTGAGATAAAACTGATAAGGTTTGACCCGTTTCGGCTAATTTATGTAAACTAGTTACATAAACCGAACCGAACGCGCATGAAGCGTAACGGGTATCCGTAAGAGTCCTAAACAGGTTTCCTAAGTTAACACGCCTTAATTAAGTTGTGATATCAGTAGGATATCACCCATGATGCCCAAAACGAGTTTAATCTCTTTATTAGCCCCGTAGGGGTATTTTGGTCATTTTAAAGATTATAAAAGGGTTTAATTAGGCACCTGTGATCCGGGTCTGAGTTGATCAGTAAAATAGCTTATTTTAACAGGTTATAACCTTTGGTAATAAGTCTTATATTTTAAAATAGTTTTAAACCCAAACTATGCGTTAAATACGCGTATAAAGTCGTTTTAAGCGATGTACGGGTTAAAATATGATTCTGAGTTTTTCTGATCAAATAAACAGGCTCAAAATACTTAATTTATTATTTAGAATCAGTAGCAATTGGATTGGCACCATTTAGACTTGTAAAACTCATTTTATGGCCGAAAAGGGCATATTCGGTATTACCGAATTAAGGCGCTAATCCAAGCTTATGATCAGTTTAAAAATAATTAGAAATCTTCAAAAATCCCAAAATATTATTTAACATCAGTGGGTAAAAGTTTTGGTGTCAAAAATTGGGTTTAGATAGGTTTTATGCTAATGACGCCGTTTAATTAATAAAAGCGTTCTTAATTACGTCATTAAGCATAACTCCTAATCTAGACCTCCGATTAACGTGAAATTTTCGGGACATGCATAATAATCAGTAACTAAGATTTTGGCACTATCACATTTCCAAAAATCTCGTTTTATGGTCATAAGGGCATTACGGTCAATATTTAGGCGATTAACGGAAACATCGAACGATTAGGGATTCGAGTGGTATAAACGCAGAGGCTTATACACACATGCAACTAGGTCCTAATGGAACTTTAAGGCATGTCTAAACCTATATAAATCGGGTCAGAACTGAGGTCAACGCAAAAGTCAACCTTTTGCGTCTTTCGGCTCCGAATCGGTTCTAAACATAAAGTTGTCGAATCAAACAAGCGTAAACAAGTTTTTATACTTATTTTCAGTTGGTAAGAATGATAAAATAGGCTATACGCCATTTACATCTCTAATCATGCATTAAACCAAACATAACAATTCTGTTGACTTTTTCGGAAGAAGTTTGACTCGATAAACGACCTAGTTAGGATTCGAATTAGTGAGTGCCCTTTTAGGGGTTTATTAACCATATAAATACCAACTTATAACAACCTTTGATTCGACTAACCTCTGGACCGATTTTGATTTATGGAGAAGTCGAACCGTAGTTACGACGGTTTGATTTCTAAGCTATAAACCAAGCATAACTGAAACGAGAAGGATCAAAGGTACTTACACTTGTCTAATGGATGATTTGAAATGCTTGTATCAGGTCTTGAGCTCTTGAAAATGTCCAGGAATGAAATGTGCATGTACGTTGCAACTTTGTGATATTTATGAGCTTTTTGATCTTTCTAAATTGATGCCAACAAGGTCTAGCATGATCTAAGATACATGCATGTGTCCCCTATAAGCTACAAACCACTCTAGGCAGCCCATAGTTTCGAAAATCTGTGTTTTAAGTCGGTTAGATGATGAAAACAGACACCTGCCAGTGCTTCTGTTTGTTTTCTGCATCTGCAGACCGCACGCGGCCCGCATGGGCCTTAGTTAAATCGAAGGCGGGCCGCTTGGCCCTCCTGATCAGGTTAAACATGTTTTATTAATTGCACTTTGGCCCCTAGTCCCCCGAAAGGTCGTTTTCTCAACATTTCTTGCATCTTAAGGCTTTGTATTTTTATATATAGGGGCTTTAATACTTATACCCACTTTGTCAAGTCCTCGGGTAACTTTGTGATCACCCGAAAAGCCCTAAATTTCAATGTTGACGATTCTAACCCCCGCACACGAATTTTATCACAACTTTCTCATACGGTAACGAAACTTGGTGAAATTTTTATGGTACATTCTAGTGAGCATAATTAATCGTTACAAAGCTTCGGGTTTTTTCAAAAGGTCACTCAGAGGTATATCTTTAACATGTTGACACAATTAACCCCTGTAGTTTGTAATCTCTCACTTTCTTTCACAATTCGCTTCATATGATCCATGATCTATTCGTTTTAGGTTATAAACATCATGTAGGGTTATTGCAAAGTATATTTATTCATTGTTGACACTTTGAACCCTTGTACTTACACAGTTTCACTGTTTGTCAACTTTAGTCCTTCAAGAACATTCTTTCACACGTTCAAACCTATGACACGTGTCAACACATTATAGGACGTAAATTTCCGAGGTGTTACAATTGTTACATTCTTCCCACCTTAATAAAATCTCGTCCTCGAGATTTACTGGAATAAATGATGATACTTTCTCTTCATTTCTGATTCCAGCTCCCAAGTGTATTCTGGTCCTCTCTTTGAATCCCATTTTACTTTAACTAGCACTAATCGCTTGTGCTTGAGAAACTTCACTTTTCTGTCTTCTATCTGAAGAGGTTTCTCAACAAATTTTAACTTTTCGTTTACTTCTATTTCTTGAAGAGGTACTACCAGTGATTCGTCTGATAGACATTTCTTGAGATTGGATACATGAAATACATCATGTACTCCAGCTAACTCTTCTGGTAGTTGTAACCGATAAGCAACTGGTCCTATACGTTGGATCACTGGAAATGGTCCTACGTATCTTGGACTTAGCTTTCCTTTCTTACCAAATCTAACCACTCCTTTCCAAGGAGAAACTTTCAATAGTACTCTATCTCCAACTTGGAATTCTAATGGTTTGCATCTATTGTCTGCATAACTCTTTTGGCGATCTCGAGCCGTCTTCAGCCTTTCCTTGATTTGAGTAATCTTGTCAGTTGTCTCTTGCACAATCTCAGGACCTGACAATTGACTTTCTCCTATTTCTGCCCAACATACTGGAGTTCTGCACTTTCTTCCATAAAGTGCCTCGAATGGAGCAGTTTCAATACTTGAATGATAACTATTGTTATAGGAGAATTCAATTAATGGTAAGTGATCATCCCAATTCCCACCAAAATCTATTACACATGCTCGGAGCATGTCTTCTAGAGTTTGGATCGTCCTTTCACTTTGTCCGTCCGTTTGTGGATGATATGCCGTGCTTAGGTTTAGTCGAGTTCCCATTGCTTTCTGGAAACTTTTCCAGAAATGAGAAGTAAAACGACTATCCCTATCCGAAACAATGGAGAGTGGAACTCCATGTAAGGATACTACTTTATCTACATACAACTTTGCCAGTCTTTCCATGCTAAAGGTTTCTTTCATAGGTAGAAAGTGAGCAGATTTGTTTAATCGATCTACAATTACCCAAATCGCGTCATTACCTTTTCTGGTTTTGGGTAACTTAGTAACAAAATCCATTGTTATAAGTTCCCATTTCCATACAGGCATTTCTAACTGTTGTAGTAGACCTGAAGGTTTCTGGTGTTCTGCCTTAACTTGTGAACAAGTAAGACATTTAGAAATATATCGAGCTATATCCTTTTTCATTCCTATCCACCAGAAATTCTTTCTTAAATCTTGGTACATTTTATTGTTTCCTGGGTGTATAGTATACCTAGATTTATGGGCTTCTTCTAAAATCTTAGGTCTTAAGTCTCCTTGCTTAGGTACCCGAATTCTACTTTTGTGGAATTTCCAAATTCCATCTGCTCCTTGTTCTAATTCCTTTATTCGTCCTTTCATTCCTTCAGCATCATTCTTGATTGCTGTAGTTTGAACATTCTTCAATTGTTCCATTAAATCTATTTGTAGATTTAATCTGAGAGCACGAACCCGTCGTTGTTTCTCATAATACTTACGACTTAAGGCATCTGCAACTACATTTGCCTTTCCTTCGTGATACTGAATATCACAGTCGTGGTCACTTAGGATTTCCATCCATCTTCTTTGCCTCATGTTTAACTCTTTTTGCCCAAAAATATATTTTAAACTTTTGTGGTCGGTATAAACAGTAAATTTACTTCCGTAAAGATAATGTCTCCAGATCTTAAGGGCAAAAATTACGGCTCCTAATTCTAAATCATGAGTCGTATAATTTTCTTCGTGCTTTTTCAATTGCCTTGAAGCATATGCAATCACCTTTTTGCGTTGCATAAGCACACATCCATATCCTAATTTTGAAGCATCACAATATACTTCAAAATCTTCAGTTCCTTCTGGTAAGGCTAAGATTGGAGCATTTGTTAATTTCTGCTTCAAAATCCTAAAAGCTTCTTCTTGTTTAGATCCCCATTCAAACTTAACGGTTTTACAGGTTAGCTTAGTTAATGGAACAACTAACTTGGAAAAATCCTTAATAAACCATCTATAGTACCCAGCTAAACCTATAAAACTTCTAATTTCCATTGCTGTTTGTGGAACCTTCCAATTGGTAATTGCCTTTATCTTAGCAGGATCTACGTGAATACCTTCGTGATTCACCATGTGTCCTAGGAATTGCACTTCTTTTAACCAAAATTCACACTTCGAGAATTTGGCATAAAGCTTTTCTTTTCTTAACAAAGTTAAGAGTGCATGAAGGTGTTCACAATGCTCTGTCTGACTTTTGGAATAAATAAGTATATCATCTATGAAGACAATTACAAATTTATCCAAATACGGTTTACAGATCCTATTCATCATGTCCATGAATGCTGCAGGTGCATTCGTTAACCCAAAGGGCATGACTGTAAACTCGTAATGACCATACCTAGTTCTGAAAGCAGTTTTAGGTATGTCTTCTTCTTGTACCTTCAATTGATGATATCCGGAGCGTATGTCTATCTTAGAAAAATATCTAGCTCCTTGAAGTTGATCAAACAGATCATCAATCCTAGGTAATGGGTATCGATTCTTAATTGTAACCTTATTTAATTCTCTATAATCGATACACATTCTCATTGAACCATCCTTTTTCTTAACAAATAGCACTGGTGCTCCCCACGGGGATGAGCTAGGTTGTATGAATCCTTTATTTAGTAATTCATCTAATTGTGTTTTCAATTCTAACATTTCGGTAGGAGCTAATCGATAAGGTGCCTTAGCTATCGGTGTAGTTCCTGGAATTAGATGAATCCTAAATTCTACTTCCCTATCTGGTGGTAACCCTGGTAACTCTTCTGGGAATACATCTGGATATTCTGCTTCTTGAGTGGTCAGCTGAAATGCCCTGGCATTCTTCTTAATAGTTCCGTCGGTCGCCTTGGTTTTGTTATCGGCTGGTTTGTCCAATTTAGGACATTCTGTTTTGAAATGTCCATTTTCTCCACAGTTATAGCAGACTATTGTTTTCTTTCTGCAGTTTTCTTCACGGTGTCCTACAGTTTTGCAAAAATTGCAGGTTATATCGCATCTTCCATAATGTTTCTTCTTGCATTTCCTGCATAATGACGGAGTTGAGAATTGCCCAGTTCCTATTCTCTTGAAATTACTACTATTACCCGCACGAAATCCTTGGGTAATTTTCTGAGCCAATTCTTTCTTCTTGTTTTCATCTTGTGTACGTACCAGTTCGTCAGTTAGGGTGTTAGCTAATTCCACTGCATCGTCAATAGTGCGAGGTCTCGCAGCTTTAACGATATTGCGGATTTCACTAATCAGTCCCCAAATGTAGCGAGAAATGAGTACCGGTTCTGGCGAAGCCAGCGTTGGTACCACTCTAGCATATTCGAAGAATGTTGAAGTATAACCGCGACAATCTACACCCATCATCCGATGATTTAGGAACTTATTTGTCATTTGTTCCTTTTCATACTTGGGACATAATTTTCTTTCTACAAGACTCTTAAATTCTTCCCAATTCATGGCATAAGCTATTATTCTTCCTTTTGATTGTAACACAGTGTTCCACCATTCGAGTGCTCCTTCTTTGAAAAGATTGGACGCGTACATGACCTGATCATCTTTGGCACATTTACTTATTGCAATTACTGCTTCGGTTTTCTCTAACCAACGCAGTGATGCAGTTGCTCCTTCATTGCCTGCAAATTCGGTGGGTTTACAAGCAAGGAATTCTTTGAAAGTGCAACCAGGCATTGCGGCTTTCATTTTATTAGGAAATGGAGCTTGATGTGGTTCCTCATTATGATTAATATGATCATCACCTCTGTTTACACTATTACTGAAGTTATCTTCAGAAATACGTTTACTAGGAATGATTTGTTGCGGTTCGATTGGATTCTTTACAGCAGCAACGATTGCTGGAATAGCATTGGCTATCCCTTGAGCAACAATATTTTCAATATCTTGCCTAGTCATATATTGATCCCCTGGATGTTGTTCAGACTGATTAACCTCATTTACTGGTTCATTACCAATGTTTGCCATCTGATAATTAATATATATAATTTTATTAGTATCTGATAAATAACAATTATACATAAAAACAATCAGACAATTTTCACAATACACGTATAGTCAAAACTATCAATTTCTCGATTTCATTTTATATCTTTTATAGTATGCATCACTACACACCAATATCTTACAGAGTTTTATTCGTAGTTATTTTACAGACTGATTTCACTATTTACTTTTACTATTACACAACCACAGTTTCACCATCCTACTATCTCTCGTCACTTGTTGTCCTAAAAACGAAGCTCCCTTTCATCATATTTCCAAGCAATTTGTCCCCCTATCTCCCGGATTCTATTTCCCGCATCCATTAACTCTTCGCCAAAATGGCGAAGTTCTGCTAAATTTTCGTTACTCATAGGTGGATTTGGTAGGGGTTCTGGATCGAATTGCGGAAGAAAGGAATAAGGACTGTTGACAATGTTTTGAAATTGCCAATCATTTGTCCACCACTTGTCCATTTCTACAGGTTGAGTATGGATTATTGGTTCTGGTATTGCTGGTTCAAGATTTATAGGGATTTGGGTTTCAATAGGACGATTAAAAACATTTGTATTGACAGGCTGAATAGTATCACAGCTTGCCAATATAAAATCTATTTCCTCCTGAAATGTCCTTTCTTGAGTTGTTTTAGAACTTTCTCCAATTTCCATTTGAGTTTGTCTAAAACCTTTTCCAACTTCCATTTCTATTTCCCTAGAATATTCTTCAAATTGTATTCCCATTTCTCTAACATCTTCCCCCACTTCTATCTCCAATTCCTGCGGTTTTGAACTTTCCCCGGTTTCAATTTCTTTTCCTTTTTCTAAGGGATTATTTATTTTAGGAAGTTTCTTAACTGGCTTTTTCTTACGTAAACGACTCCCCCACACGTATCTCCTTCTTTTCTTTGGTTTTGGCTTTTTCAGAGGTGGAGTGTTGAATTCTATAGGTTGTTCCACATCAGGAAAGTACCCCGTAAATTCTTTAGACACTTCTATGTGTACAAGGTAAAGGTTGAGATTCTCTAAAGCTCCAGATAATTCATTCATGCTGTTTTAACATATATGTAAAAATAATTAATCACAACTTTCAAAAATAACCTTCACATATTATTGCATACCATATAACTTACAAAACAACTAAAATTTAAAACATACTATGTTTTATTGTAATTTTATTTATTTACTGGATGGATTTTCTAGATTGTAGATGATATGGTTTGGCTAAAACTGAAACAAATTATTTATAGATCTGCATTTACTGCTACTGTAGCTAACATGTAAAGGTCTGCCCATTTTTCGTCTAACTTGTCTTCCCAAGGTGATTTACTGAGTAATTCTTGGGTTTCCTTTTTAACTTTCTTTTCTCAGGCTTTCTTTATTTTCTCTTTACTTTTCCTAATAATCAGACTTCTTTTACTAGGAGAAAGTGGTTCCTCATATTGTGCATTTCGCACAAATATTCCTTCATCAGGAATCACAGATGGATTTGAGGATTTTGTTTGGGACGAACTTCCATTCTCGTTAGCTGACCTATCTAATTTAAGATAGATATTTGAAAGCTTTTGCTTACCCATACTGTAACTGACAAATAATCAATTAATAAAACACATAATCACATAATAGTAATCAGGAAAAATTAAGTATTTCTAAATACTTAATTAGCTTAACTCAGTGGCTCTGATACCACCTTTTTCTATCACGGCCCCGACCCGGTTTGACCCTTTTCAGGAGCTGCGGGACAGAAATCCCGTGGTATTTATTTAATTGAGTTTAACAGCGGAAGTTTATCATCAGGATCTTTTTAAAGCTAAAATTTTCCCGATTATTTTATTTCACAATTCGGGATAAAACCCCGGTAATTTACAATACTTTTGATTTCACGAAGAAATCTTTATTTTACAAAACATATTTCTTTATTTTCTAATGAGCCACTTTCTTAAGCTTGAGGTGCTCCACAGCACTTTTCTGAATCACAACAGATCACCTGAAACATGTTTGAAAAAGATTTTGTCAGCGGAAAATACTAAGTGAGTCATTCTTTTTAATAAAACGACTCTTTTGTTATAATTTACAGTATTAAGAGCGATTACAATGTTCCTGATATCAAACCAACTACCCACGGTATTTGTCACTCGACCGGATCTGTGACTATGGTCATATCCCCCATTGGCTGCCCCAATGGTGACGATTATCAAGTAATGTATACAAAACCCCAAGTACCGGCTGTAACTTGGTGATTACAAAGACTTAATCCCCGTAATTATAACTTTGAAAATAAACATGATTTTGAAAGTAATTTGATAAAAAGAGAATGACTCACGTTGCAGATTTAACACGGATAGAGTCTAGTCTATGGATTAGCCTTGTTAACCTAATTTAAATAACAATGCACACAAAACTGGGTTAGTAATCAATTCAGCATTTACGATAACTCACGAGATCAAACCCTCACAACGAATGACAAAGTGCAATCACTTAAACATCCATCGGATTCACAACGAATGACAGAGTATTCCCCGAGTTCAGGTGGTACTCAAACATCCTGTCGGAATCACAACGAATGACAAAGGATAACCCTAATGTGGGCAACACTTAAACATCCATTGGATATATTGATCGATCGGACAATAAATCGTAATAGCGATCGAGTTATTACCCTGTTTTGTGGCAGCACTTCGTGAATCGTGTGTGTTATGAAACTGTTTATACTATAACTCAACGTATATTTGAAATTTTTACGTCGAACTGAAGCCAGGAATCAAGTCCCAAGCCCCTGTATTTATACCCTAAATTGACATCTCCCGCGTGTCGCGTTATCTCGGGCTTTTATAAACTTTATTTCTTCAAAAACTTTCATTTAACTTTTATTTTAATAATAGGCTTGTTTATTTAAGAATCCTAATATTCACCGGGTTACTTTTACCACTAAAGGTAAATTACCCGTCTTTTAGTATAAACGTGGTTTGATTACCAAACCCGTTTTCGGGTTGTTACAAACACCATATAACTCTTTTATAACTCTGTATAACACTACGACATTATATATAACACTCTTTACCGCTCGATTTTGATCTTTTCCCTAAAAAAAGAACGCCGATGAATGTTATGGAACCCTAGAAATTAAAGGACGATAGATGATGAACAAGGATTGTGGATTACGTTTATAACACAACGATGTTTTTCGATGATGATCTTCTTCCATGAAATCTGATTTTTGAGGAGTGAAATCGCGAATTTGTAGGGTTTTGATAACTGGTGTGCATATGAAGATACAGTTTCCTATTTTCAAGTGGATATAAAGACTCTATTATCCCTACAATTTTCAAATCAGTCTAAGGGGTTGTTTGTTTACCTCTTAATGAGGCTCTTAATGGTTCAGACCTCTTACTGGTTCAGCACTTAATGGTTCAGACTGTTTTGTTCACGAGCAGATGTCTGAATGGTTCAGAAATTTGCCTCTGAATGGTTAAGATTTATACAGAGTCTGAATGGTTAAGACCTCTAATCTTAATTGGTCAGACATTTGCCTCTGAACGGTTAAGCATTATACATGCTCTTAATGGTTCACCTCTTACTGGTTCAGCACTTAATGGTTCAGACCTCTTACTGGTTCAGCACTTAACAATTCAGATGTTGCCAAACGACCCCTAAAATAATAAAACACAATTTACAATTTGGTCCCTATAGATCTCAACCATTAGATCAAAGATTGAATGGTGTAGATTCTTTCTTGCTATTCTCACAAAAAAACATCTTTTTTTACAATAACCATACCATATATATATATATATATATATATATAGGGGACCACTAAAATGAAAACTGTAGGATCATTTTCACGACCGAAACGAGTCGTTCAGAGGTGTTCTTCTCAACACGAGAGGCGGAAACTAACGTATCGAGATCGATTCAGCTAGATATTCACTTTAATTGTCTTTTAGATTGATATAACAACGTTTTACAGCGAGTAGACACTTCAGCAGCACTTCGGCTCTAGAATCGGAAAGTTACAAATGAAATGGCACAACAGGTATTTATAGGCCAGCCTATTTCGCACGAAACAGTTTGTGCGAAATCAGTTTCACACGAAATAGTGATTTCGTGCGAAAGGAACATTTGATTTCGTACGAAATAGCTGTATGCTATTTCGTGCGAAATAGCTTCACACCCATATTTCTCGTTTTGCGTGCCCTGATCTATCTAAACAAATACAAGACGAAGTCGACAGACGTATGCACCAACAGACTCCCCCTCGGATGTTGACGAAGTCTTCAGTGTCGAGTCTTTAACGTCTTCAGTCTTTATCAGTCTTTTTGCTCTTCCTGAAGTATCTGACAGTGTAAAACATCCTCAGTCTTTTCTCTTTTTCTCTCTACCAGGATCTCAATCAGACTCCATCTTCTCTTTATCAGATCTCTTGATTCCTTAAGTTCATCAGAATCAGCAATACCAAGATCGTAACCTGTCTTCACATTCTGATCAGGTTTAATCACTAGAACCTGCACATATCTCTACCTCAAAATAAATTTCACAAATTTAAAATTTGACAAATTTATATATCACTTGCAGGTATTAATCAATCAATAAATGATTTCACAATGTTAATATCTGATGAACCACTTGAAGACAACACATTTATTTTTATTCATTAAAAGCAGACTCCCCCTCACGAAATGTTCATCATGTTTAGCATTTGGAGTTTTAAAAATCAGCTCTTCAACATCAGTTGACGAAAATCTTTTTGAATTTTTCAAAGTTTATGCTAAAACACACTAAAAATCTTTTTGATTTTTGAAATTAAAGAATTGCAGCAAAGAATATTTACAGACAATATTTTTGTGAGTTTGTGTAAGAGGATCATATCAGTTTATGAGACCAATCACTAACACCGTTAAGCTTTAAACATTTTAAATTCTAAACAATTCACTTAAATTGTCAGTATACTGATCCACTTAAATTTTCACACAAAGTTCAACTGTTTCGAGATACGAGATTAATGTTTTAGAGACTTAAACTTATACGCGTGTCCCACCTCAGAATATACTCCCGTATCCAGATCCCAATATTTAGTCTTACAGGTGAGTATGCCTAGATGATATCTGTAAAGGGTTAAATGCGAGGGCCATGAGAGCTCAGGCTATTGCTTCCACAAAATCAGAGAGATGATGGCTTCGACTTTAGGTGTGTTCCCTTTAGAGAATCTTTTCTTCAACAGCACATGATTAGCATTTTGCAATGTTTCATCATTTTTTATGCTGAGGGGGGGGGGTGCTATTTTTCAAGCAAGCAGAAAGTATTATATGGGGACTAGGCCATTGCTTTCGCAAAATCAGAAGTCCCGGGATAATACCCTAGATATCACTAAGCATAAAGACCTAGTATCTCAGAAAGAGGGACCTTTCAAACAAGATTTCGGGGGTTACCCATATATCCGAGAGATGTTCCCCACGAGATAAGCAAGTTTGAAATTTAGGTTTATATCTCGACACAATCTACTAAATGTGCAAAAACCTACTGGCATATCATCAGTGAGACCGTTTATCACTTTTTTAACTCTCCAATTCTTTAGCGTGTTGTGATAGTCCACTGATGTACTATCATTTCCTCTTTTTACAACAAAACTCATTTTGATTTTATCATGTTTTTGTATTTTTCAAATTTTCAAATGTTTTTGGATTTTCAGAAATTTTCTTACTCCCCCTAAAATGAAAAAACATTTAAAAGAAATTTGAAAACAAACTGTATACAGAAAGTGACAACTGTTGTGAATTGCTTCAAATCGCCACCCACTTGGCATAAACAATTAGAACTCCCCCTTACAACAAACTATTTTCCCATTATGATTTCAAAACACTTAAGTTTGTTTTAATCAAAATGGTTTTTCCGGAAAATTAGTTTTGTTGATTTCACAAACCATTTATAGGTTAGGGGATCTCATCACACTGTTTTCTTCTTTTATTTTGAAAAAAATTTAACAATTTTAGATTCATTCAACACTACTACTTGTAAGAAAGATAAATCAAGTACAACTTAATGTCCTTGATTAATCCTTTGATTTTCGAAATATCACTGAAGTGAATTTCTCAAGAAAGATGTCGATACCTACTCCATACTTACCAACCTGGGAGCTCCGGCAAGTCAGAATTCTTACATATGAAAAACAGACATCCAAGCCTGACCAAACTTGGATGTGACCTCTTCAGTTTCACTTGGGGTGTAAGTTGCCTTCTTTGATTCATAAAATTCTTTAACCCCTTTGGCCTTCCCATCGACCATTTTCCCAAAAATCTTTTTAACATTTCCATTGAAAACTTTTTCAACATCAAATTCTTTCTTTTCAGAATAGAATTGATTCGAGATCTCAACTTTTCCAACTTTTTGTTTAAAGTTTTCAGTCCTCAATGGTGGAAAGTTCTCATCATCCATTGGAGGAACTGATTTCTCACTTTTAATCTCAACTTGTGGCTCCCTTGATTTTGTGGAATCAGATTCATCGCCAGATTTCACCTCAGATTTCTTAACCACCCACATTTGGTTGTCAAGGTTAACTCTTCTTTTGTAAAATCTTTTCTTCGAACATTCACCAACTTCATATGTTGAATTTTTAAAAACTTTGAATTTTTCAGTTGGTGGTTCATTTTTTTCAACAATCTTTTCTTTAAGTTTAGAAACAACTTCCTGCTTGATGTTGGTTGCTTTAGGGCAATTCCAAGCAATATGACCAACTTCTTGACACCCGTAACATGTTCTTGTTTCCTTTCTTTGATATGCTCCATTCTTCATTTCTTCTTGCTTCTTAGCAAGAAATTCTCTATTTGTTTGCTTCCAGAATGAGTTCTTTTCTTCCTCTTCTGAGCCTGCTCCTGAAACAAATACAGTTTTTGGTTTATAAGTTTTCTCATTTTTTATGATTTTTCCGTGGAATAAAACCTAATCCCTTCTTTTTGAAATTACCGTTATGGTTTGGTTTCTTTCGATAACCTGAACCAGAACTGTAACCCTTTTTCTTGTTTAACCTTTGTTGAACTCTTGAGGTGTAAGGTCTTGGTTTTTCAGAAAGATTTACATCTTTTATTTCAGAAATATTAATTTCTGTTAATTTGAAAACCTTTTTGATCATTTCAGTTTTAACACCTCTTATTGGAAATTCCTCATCAGAATATAATTTGTCTGAATTATTCAAAGTATATGCCACTTTGATTGGTTCGTCATTCAAATTAGATTTTGATAACAAGAATTCTTTATTGTAAACCCTTTTGACTGACGACTTTGGACTGTCAACTGATGAACTCGAACTCTTGGATTCGGACTTTGACTCTGACTCCTCATCTTTATCCAACACCTGATCGACCACTTTCTTTATTAACTCAGACTCATGATTAGTGTCAGACGATGTGAACGTGACGTCAATGTTTTCTGGTAACTCATCAGTTGTTTCAGACTTCAATTTTATATTGACTGCCTTTTTGACTTGCTCCTCATTTGGTTTTCTGGGAGAATAACCTTCCCAGATCGGAGGCGGACACTTGTTATAATTTGCACTTTGTTTCTTACCAGTATCCTTCTCTTCCAATTCCTTGTCTTGAAAGGCTTCAAAACCTGCAACAGTTGGATAAATTCTGTCAATCAAATAATCAGAACTAGAATAACTCTGCAGTAATCGTCTGATTCTTTCATTCTCTATCTTTTCAGTTTCCAATTCTTGCTTCAACTTTGCACATTCTTCAATGTAGTAATTGATGGCTTTCTGTTTTGACATCATCACCGCATTCATCATTGTTAATGCATCTTCTCTTTCAGAATTTGTCTTCTGAAGACCATTCACTGTTCTGTTCAAAACGTCATACGATTCTTTCACATAATTGATATCGAACAATAACTTTTCCTTCATCTTATCTTGCTCACTCAATTTCTCATCTTTTTCTCCACATTGTTTGCAAGATTCTGAACATTTCAAACACGGCTTAATGACTTCAACAATCTTTTCAACTTCGATCACCTTTTTAACTTCAACAACCTTTTCAGCTTCAACAACTTTTTCAGCAACGTTAACTTCTTTACTCTGCTCAGATTTCTCTTTTTGAGCAATACTTTCACATTTCATTTTTTTCTGTTCTTTTGCTGCTCGTCTCTCCTTCAGCTTTTCCAATCTATTTGCAAAATAAAATTGAAAACTTTCAGGAGATAACATAGATTTTCCAATGTTTATTTGTGTCTCTTCTTCATCATCACTACTGTCAGATGATGATTGATCAAACACTTGAGTACTTTCTGAACTATCATCTGAAGTAACAAAATCTCCATCTTGATTCTTCTCATCACTAGCAATCCCTTTCATCCATTCCTTCATTAAATCTGGCTCTTGAATGATTTTTGCAGTGAGAGCTACTACTTTTGAATCAGGTGGTATGTATTTGTCCCAACTGAAACCCTCTGCCACTTTTTCATCATCTTGATCAATTATGCCAAAATAATCCTTTTTATTTGCTTCTTCGATCCTTTTAGCATGTGTAGTTTGTGGTTCTTTTTTGTTGATACGGTTGAGGAGAAACTTGTTGATATATGGCTTTCCGATAATAATCATTACCACCGAACGGATTCTTTGCTCCACTTGCTTCTCGATTGGTACATTCCCTCTTGAAATGACCTTTCTCCCTGCATCTAAAACAAGTAACTTTAGATTTATCAAAACCCAAAGTAGAAACATTAGCATCTCTGAAATAATCTCTTCCTGTAATCATCTTAAATTTTTCAGCTCTTCTCAAAACACTCGCTAAACACCACTTAATGTCCATAAGCTCCATCTCCTTAGCATCGATCTGATCGTAATCCTCTTTTGTCAGCATAGGATTTCCGATCCTTCCAGCAACCAATCCTTCATATGATTCTAACACAGTAGCAAGTAATGACATGTGACTTTTAGCGATCTCTTCAGAGAAATTTTGACCATCTTCAAGGTGCAATGCGATGTTGCAGTTTAAAACATTACCGTTACTGCTGTTTGAGATTTGGAACTGATGACTTGCAGCTGAACTCTTCGGATTAACACTTAGATATGATGAAAAACCACTGCTGCTGTTTGGACTTTGATTGACTAATCCAGATGAATTTTCAACACTGAAAGCAGTTTGGACTTTCGGACTTGCTTCAACATCTTGAACACTTCCTTTGTAATACATCTTGATGTCTTGTTGACCACTTGGTGTGACACCTGTGTTTGTAATCATTGTAAACAGTTCAGTTATCAATAAAACAAGTTATTTGATCCCAATGTTTGTTTTTTTATGTTTGACATTTTTTCATGTTTTGACTTTAATTCAATTTCAAACTCTATATCGCTTTCTGGAGAGTTATACGCAAACTGGTGCGTAAACATAATCAGTTTAATACGAAAAATACTCCGGAACATCAACATATACTTAACATACCTTAAATAACCTCCACATAACTTAGAAATAAGTTTTGAATGGTTTGGTGTGTCGAAATCAACTTTGTTCGATCGCAGGGACTATTTGTGTCAAACTGCGAAACTATGCCGATTTGTGTAGTAACGAACATTCCGGAACTTGATCATAAGTTAAACATACCCTAAATAACCTTTACATAGCTTAGAAATAGGCTTTGAGGGGTTAGGTATGCTAAAAAAAACTTTATTGATCAATAGGGACTAAAAGCGTCAAAAAGTGCACAAGTTTACAATTTCGCGCATATCTTACGTTCTGAATATATCCGGACCTCCAGTAAGCATTGAAATATTTTATTTTAGTGTTTAGCATAAGAAAAATCCATTCGTCGCGCAATTTGGATCGTTTTTCGCGCTTATGCGCATTCCGTCGTAATTAAGCGAACATCGCGATCATACGACCAAACGAACTGACATCCGGCATATTTTTGAGCATGTTTCATGTCCACAATGTTTAGGCATCATTTTAGGGCCTTAAAGTTGGCTTAACGGGCCTTAAACATGTCGAAATGAGCTTTAAACACCAACAGGGACTGAAACTGTCAATATTGCAAACTTGTTTCTGATCAGAAGGGCCAGGCGGCCCGCGTAAACCCTTGGTGTCTCCTTACACGGCCCGTGTCAGCCTCCCAGATCAGTTTAATCAGTTTTAACAGCTGTTATGCACTCCAAACCCAATTCCACATGTTGTTTCCTGATGCAAGGGGGCCATTTTGAGGTACCATGGTGTTGCAACACATGTAGGGATGAGATTAAATCATGGTTTACGAGGAACGATCCTAACGGTGGTCTAAATCCTATAAATACCTAACTCATTTACTTGCAAAACCCAATTGAATTCTGAGTTTTTCTCTAAGGGGTTGTGTTTATACACTTCCCACCTGAGATTACTTGGAAGATCAAACTTGCGGGGACCCTTTGTAAGTGTTCTTTCGTTCTTTTCATTCGTTTTAGCGTTAAAGTCAAATTTTGTTTGACTTTCTGCATTGACCAGTTTATGGTCAATGCGAAGTTCGTTTGAACTTCATAACGTGAGCGTAATCACGATGGTTATAGTCCTTAGTGACTATACCTACTGATTACCATGTTATCTAGGCTCAGTGACGAGTCGTAGTTTCGGCCAAAATGCGTATTCTTGCGTATTTTGTAACCAAACTACTCTTAGGTATCAAAACCGTTGGTTTTGATACCAAACCTGTTTCCTAAACTTAGTTAAGCATGTTTTAACATGCTTAGCTCGTCACTTTTAGTTTTGTTCTTGTCTAGGGTCGTAAGGGTAAGCGATCTAATCAATCGCTTATACTTTCTAACCCGACCCGTTTGGTCGATCATTAGGATCCGACCAAACACTTTAGGTGACCATAGTTGTATAGGGAATAACCTTCCGAGGTTATACCTTATGGTCACGACGTTTAGTTAGTTGTATGATAGGTAGTTTATATGCCTTAGGTAAATGACCAAAATGCCCTTTTTACGCCAAAATTCATATTAAGCATATGTAACATAACTTTTGATATCTAAACTGTTTTGGCAACAATATTAGACATGTTAAGGCATATTTTACTTATCATAGGGCTAGTTAGGCGTTCCGAACGTGTTTTACGCGAACGACGCGTTAAAGTAGCATAAGCTACCTAAACGGGTCGTAATGGGTCGTAAGCACTTAGGTTAGGTTTCATTTTAGAATGAAGGCTTTGTTAAACCATACTACATGAGTTTCCATACTCGTTTGGTTTACGAACCCTCATTCTATCCGATCCTCCGATTTAGGTCCGGTTTATTAACATAGTTACCTATATTAGGTACCGTTTGATTTCCGTGATCCCTAGCATTGTTTGGTTGTTACGCAAGGACTTCTAGGCAATCTCAAGTGAGTACATAGACCCCTCTTTTACTGTTTTTCAAACTGTTTTGGGGTGAAACACATGTGCCTACTTGTTACTTTCATGCTTTCCATGTTTTCACATCATATACTTGCTATGTTCGTTAGTACATTTATAGTACATGATTTACATTACATTGTTTTTGCTATGTATGTTTACTTAGCATACTTAGTACATTCTTTTACTTTACATTTCTACTATGTATGTTGACTGATAGCATGCTAGCACATTGATTTACATGACTTTTCTGCGTTGTATGTTAACTTAGCATACTTAGTACATTGTTTTCATATAACATGTTTACATTTGCTATAACATTTGGTTTGCACAAACGGGACTTATATACGTTCATTAACATTTGCTACGCCGCTCGGTTGTAAGTAGTGGTACCATTGGACTTGACAAATCCCATTCTGACATCCCGGGTTTGTTTGGATGTAAGGAATGACTGAATCCGAAAACATTTCTTTTGATAACCTTGACTTAGGGTTATCCGACTGTCTCAAGGATTGAATGTATGCGTTAACTTACCACATAAGTGTTTGTATCAATAAAAACATGCATTTACTTTGCAAAACATAACATTTTGATATATTCAAAATACTTTGTTTTGTACATTTCTACATTTGGTTTATGTAACAACACATTACTTATCATACATAACATTTGTTACACATTGCTGGACTACATTTGGACTTTTAACATTTGATATGGTTTATACAAGGACTTTTGACAATTGGTTTAAACATAGACATTATACATTGGTGGTTTGTTTAAGTGACTTAAGTAACGAGATGTGAGTAGTATGATACAAACATGGTGGATACGCCGCAGGTACTTCCTATATATAAGTGTTTGTATTATATTACATATCATAGCGTTACTTAAATCATTCATTTTGGACTTATACATTTTACACAAGTAACTCGTTTTTCACAAGACTTTGGTTTACAAACAGTTTACTTTGTACAACTCATCTTACTTGGTTATTCATTTAACCATACATTATTCTCTTATTTATACATACCATCTAATCATATCGCTTTTAAATGATTTACAAAACAAAACAATTTACAAGGTTCATGACTGACTTTTGTTAAACAACTTTTTCTAAACTTATAAGTCATGAATCCTATTTTCACAAATCCTATGTATCTCACAGGCATTTTTATGCTGACGTACCTATTTTCACATGTGTTTTCAGGAGCTTTTGCATAGGATGATGATCGTGACACTAGGGCGGACCTGTGCCTTAGAGACTTAAAATGAAGATAGACTTAGTTTAATTATGTTATGTACTCTTTGTTTCCTGTTTAAAACAATGTAACGCTCATGTTTAATAAATAAAACGTAACTTTAATTTCCATGGTTGTGAAACAATTAATTCTGTTACAACACTCCCCGACGTTTCCGTCACGTTTTGTTGTTCTACGTGGTCGGGGTGTGACAGAAGAGTTGGTATCAGAGCCAATGGTTATAGGGAATTAGGTTATTAGTAATACTTTGACCTAGACTATAACTTTTCTAGGACCCTAACATAAGTTGTCTTGTGTTTAGATCTTAAAACATGCACTTCACCTATCCTTAGGTGATTACCAAAACAAGAACCCAATTTTCCGAAACGATTTTTGAAAACCAATCATCTGTTTTTTTCTAAATGATTTATTACAAGGTTTTGAACCCTCTGTTATAAGGTTTTGAACCCCTTTGAATTTTCAAAATCTCGTCAAATTTTTGGGTCCTAAATAGTGTGAACATGTGCAAACTGGAAGGGTGAATGCATGTACCCTGGGTTTTCTGTCTAAGGCTAGAGTGTTCGTACAAATCCACATAATCGGACCAGTCACTCTTACCTGGGAACTCTTGGGGTGAGTGTTCACTTATAGGCGAGCATGTCTTCGCGATACATTATTTTTGACCCATTTACTTTGATTAGTCACTGTGTGTCGTTTGCTTGCTTTGTGATGTGGACGAATGACCACCATCTTTGCTTTTGTTGATTTGTGTATCATCTCATTCTTTTCACCCAATCATCTCACTCGTTTCCTTTCATGTTTCCTCTTTTAGAATGCCTCCTCGACGCGAGAATCAGATAGCGAATGCCGAACTGGCAGAAATCATTACGCAGCAAATCGCTGATGCGTTCCCAAACCTTATTGCTCAATGGAACCAAGCCAACAACAACCACAATGCTCCTTGTAACTTCAAGAGTTTTAACTCGGCTAAACCGCTTAAGTTTAGTGGTTCTGAGGGAGCAACTGGGCTCCTTCAATGGTTCGAGAGCATTGAGAACACTTTCCGTCACGTTCAGTGTCCTGATAATCGCAAGGTCGAGTTTTCTTCGAGTGTGTTTCAGAAGAGGGCTCTTACGTGGTGGAACGGGGTTATGAGAGACCGGTGCAGAAGTTGCTCTAGCACAAACTTGGGCCGAACTTAGGGCCCTTATGATGAGGGAGTTTTGTCCTCGTCATGAACTGCGAGCTTTGGAGAGAGATTTTGATGACTTGAAACAAGACAGTGGCGAGCACAGGGCGTATACTGATAGGTATGAGGAGTTGAGTCTGCTTTGCCCAACAATGGTTACCCCACTCGACAAGGCTATCGAAAGGTACATCGATGGTCTACCTGACTCAGTGCAAGACATCATTACTGGTAGTAACCCTACCACAGTCCGTCAGGCGATCGAGTTAGCAGCGACATTGACTGAGTCGCAGGTTCGAAAGGGAAAGCTGCACAAAAAGGGTGAAAAGGGTAAGAAGCAAGCGTCTGACAAAGAAGATAGCAAGAAAGGTCAAAACAAGAAGGGAAAGGATTCTGGTTCCTCAAGGGGGTCTAGGAAGCGAAAGGCTTCCCAAAACTATGTCGTTACTGCACAGGCTCAAGCTGCACCAAATCAGCCTGCGCAACCACCCGCCAAGAGGCCTTATCTTGGCAATGCACCTTTGTGCAACAGGTGTAACGGCCATCACCTACCACATCTCCAATGTCGTCATTGCACTAACTGTGGAAGAAATGGCAATCTTGCCGCTACTTGCCGCATTCCTGCTAACCAGAATCAGGCAGTTCAGAACCAAGCCCAGCAAGTTGCTCAGCCTCTTGCTCAGCAACAAGGTCAAGCTGCACGACCTTATTTTCCTCCTGGTTCGTGCTACAATTGTGGGGATCTGACCCACTACAGAAACCGATGTCCAAGACTAGCTAACGCAAATCCAAATCAGAATCAGGCTCAGGCTCGAGGTCGAGTCTTCAACATGAATGCTCAAGAGGCACAAGCAGATGATAATGTGGTGAACGGTACGTTCTTTATTAATAATCAGCCTGCATCTGTTCTTTTTGATTCGGGTGCCGATAAGAGTTTTGTGTCATTATCTTTTGAGCCTTTGCTTCGCGTGTCTAGAACGAAACTAGGTAAGCCTTTGACAGTAGAAGTCGCTAATGGTGAACCCATTGTTCTTGACTCTGTTCTTCACAACTGCCAGTTGAACCTTAACGACCATCTTTTTCCTATTGACCTCACGCCTATGCAACTTGGAAGCTTTGACGTTATAGTGGGTATGGATTGGTTAGCCAAGCATCACGCAAAGGTAGTTTGTTTCGAGAAGATTGTTCATGTGCCGCTTTCGACAGGAGAGATCCTACAAGTTCATGGTGAGAAACCTGCTGGTAGTCTCAAACTCATGTCTTGTTTTAAAGCTCGGAAGTATCTGCGAAAGAACTATGTGGCTTTTTTGGCACATGTTGTAGCAGATAAGGGCAAAGGTAAGTCTATTCAAGATATCCCTGTTGTTCAGGATTATCCTGAAGTATTTCCTGAAGAGTTACCTGGTCTACCCCCAGCACGCCAAGTCGGGTTCCGTATTGATCTCGTACCTGGTGCAAATCCCATTGCCAGATCTCCATACCGTCTTGCACCGTTTGAGATGCAAGAGTTGTCTAAGCAGTTTCAGGAGTTCTCTGACAAAGGTTTTATCCGTTCTAGCTTTTCACCTTGGGGTGCTCTCGTTCTTTTTGTCAAGAAGAAGGATGGATCTTTTAGGATGTGTATCGATTATTGTGAGCTTAACAAGCTTACCATCAAGAATCGATATCCCCTACCTCGCATAGATGATCTCTTTGATCAGTTACAGGGCGCTTCTTTTTTTCGAAGATTGATCTGCGTTCTGGGTATCATCAACTTCGTGTGCATGAAGAAGATATTCCCAAGACAGCATTCCGCACTCGGTATGGGCATTATGAGTTCACAGTTATGCCATTCGGATTGACTAATGCTCCTGCTGTTTTCATGGACTTAATGAATAGGGTCTGCAAGCCTTATTTGGATCAGTTCGTCATTGTTTTTATTGATGACATCTTGATTTATTCTAAGACGCGAGCTGAACATGAGAAACATCTTCGTCTTACTCTGGAACTCCTGAAGAAAGAGCAACTTTTCGCCAAATTCTCCAAGTGCGAGTTTTGGCTCAAGGAAGTTCAATTTTTGGGGCATATTGTCAACGAACAAGGTATTCATGTAGATCCCTCCAAGATCAGTGCGATTAAGGATTGGGATACGCCTACTACTCCTACTGAAGTTCGTTCTTTTCTTGGTATGGCGTGTTATTATCGCCGCTTCATTGAAAACTTCTCAAAGATTGCAGTTCCTCTAACTGCTCTAACTCAGAAGAACAAGCCCTTTGATTGGGGATTCAAACAAGAGGAAGCTTTTCAAAACTTGAAGCAGAAGCTTTGTGACGCGCCTGTTCTGACTTTGCCTGAGGGCAATGATGATTTCGTCGTTTATTGCGATGCATCTAAATTGGGTCTTGGCTGCGTTCTGATGCAAAGAAACAAAGTCATAACATATGCATTGAGGCAGTTGAAGATACATGAGAAGAACTACACCACTCATGATCTTGAGTTGGGTGTAGTTGTCTTCGCTCTTAAGATCTGGAGACACTATTTGTACGGTACAAAATGTGTGGTTTTCACAGACCACAAAAGTCTTCAGCATATCTTCAATCAGAAAGAACTCAACATGAGGCAACGACGTTGGGTTGAGCTTCTAAACGACTATGACTGCGAAATTCGCTACCATCCTGGTAAGGCGAATGTCGTAGCTGATGCATTGAGTCGTAAGGAACGTACTAAGCTTCATTGTGTTCGTGTTCAATCTGATATTCAAGCTCGATCCGATATCCAAGCCCGCATTTCTCAGGCTCAACACACTTGTGTTTCACAAGGTTTGATGGATAAGGAATTTCCCTATCACATAACCCCTGATCTGGAACTGAAGGACAATGGATCGTATTACTTCATGGACCGTTTGTGGGTCCCAAGCCAAGATGATCTTCGCACCTTGCTTATGGATGAAGCCCATAAGTCTCGTTATTCTATTCATCCTGGCTCAGATAAGATGTATAAGGACCTTCGTATTCAGTATTGGTGGCCTGGTATGAAGAAAGACATTGCCTTATATGTATCAAAATGCCTTACTTGTCTTAAGGTAAAGGCTGAACATCAACGTCCTTCTGGATTATTGGAGCAACCAGAGATCCTAGTTTGGAAATGGGAAAACATTGCTATGGATCTTGTTACCAAACTTCCGCGCACAAAGAAAGGTCATGATGCCATCTGGGTAGTTGTTGATCGTCTTACTAAGTCAGCGCATTTCTTGCCAATCCGTGAGGATTTTTCTGCTGACAAACTTGCTAAAATCTATGTGGATGAAATTGTATCTCGACATGGTGTTCCTTTGAACATCATTTCTGACAGAGATGCTCGCTTCACTTCTCATTTTTGGAGAACCATGCAATCTGCTATGGGGACCCAACTTAATCTGAGCACAGCTTATCATCCGCAAACGGATGGTCAATCTGAAAGAACAATCCAGACTCTGGAGGATATGCTTAGAGCTTGTGTGATCGATTTTGGTGGTAGTTGGGATTCACATCTTTCGTTAATTGAATTCTCCTACAACAACAGTTATCACTCCAGCATCAACATGGCTCATTTCGAAGCTCTCTATGGTCGAAAATGTCGTTCACCAGTCTGCTGGAATGAGATCGGTGAGGCCCAGCTTACTGGATCTGCCCTCATTTTAGAGGCAACTGATAAGGTTAAGAAAGTTCGTGATAACCTTCAGACAGCTAGAAGCCGTCAAAAGAGTTACGCGGACCAAGGACGCAAGCCCATGGAATTTCAAGTCGGTGATCGAGTATTACTTAAGGTCTCACCTTGGAAAGGTGTGATCAGATTTGGAAAGAAAGGAAAACTTGCACCTAGATACGTTGGACCATTCAAGACCGTCGAAAGAATCGGTAAGGTAGCCTACAGACTTGAGTTACCTCCTGAACTTGGAAATGTTCATCCAACCTTTCACGTGTCCAATCTCAAGAAGTGTTTAGATGATGAGAACCTCTACATACCACTTGACGAAATTCGTGTTGATAAAACACTAAAATTTGTTGAGAAGCCAGTGGAAATCATGGAACGTGAAGTCAAGTGGCTCAAACGCAAGCGCATTCCATTGGTCAAAGTTCGCTGGGAATATAAACGTGGACCTGAGTTTACTTGGGAACACTAAGATAAAATGAAGGCGAAGTATCCACATCTATTCCCACGAGTTTCCTCTAAATAAATTTCGGGACGAAATTTTCACAAGTAGGGGAGACTGTGACACCTGTATTTGTAATCATTGTAAACAGTTCAGTTATCAATAAAACAAGTTATTTGATCCCAATGTTTGTTTGTTTATGTTTGACATTTTTTCATGTTTTGACTTTTGTTCAATTTCAAACTCTATCGCTTTCTGGAGAGTTATACGCAAACTGGTGCGTAAACGTAATCAGTTTAATGCGACAAATACTCCGGAACATCAACATATACTTAACATACCTTAAATAACCTCCACATAACTTAGAAATAAGTTTTGAATGGTTTGGTGTGTCGAAATCAACTTTGTTCGATCGCAGGGACTATTTGTGTCAAACTGCGAAACTATGCCGATTTGTATAGTAACGAACATTCCGAAACTTGATCATAAGTTAAACATACCCTAAATAACCTTTACATAGCTTAGAAATAGGCTTTGAGGGGTTAGGTATGCTAAAAAAAACTTTATTGATCAATAGGGACTAAAAGCGTCAAAAAGTGCACAAGTTTGCAATTTCGCGCATATCTTACGTTCTGAATATATCCGGACCTCCAGTAAGCATTGAAATATTTTATTTTAGTGTTTAGCATAAGAAAAATCCATTCGTCGCGCAATTTGGATCGTTTTTCGCGCTTATGCGCATTCCGTCGTAATTAAGCGAACATCACGATCATACGACCAAACGAACCAACATCCGGCATATTTTTGAGCATGTTTCATGTCCAAAATGTTTAGGCATCATTTTAGGGCCTTAAAGTTGGCTTAACGGGCCTTAAACGTGTCGAAATGAGCTTTAAACACCAACAGGGATTGAAACTGTCAATATTGCAAACTTGTTTCTGATCAGAAGGGCCAGGCGGCCCGCGTAAACCCTTGGTGTCTCCTTACACGGCTTGTGTCAGCCTCCCAGATCAGTTTAATCAGTTTTAACAGCTGTTAACAGCTGTTATGCACTCCAAACCCAATTCCACATGTTGTTTCCTGATGCAAGGGGGCCATTTTGAGGTACCATAGTGTTGCAACACATGTAGGGATGAGATTAAATCACGGTTTACGAGGAACAATCCTAACGGTGGTCCAAATCCTATAAATACCCAACTCATTCACTTGCAAAACCCACTTGAATTCTGAGTTTTTCTTTAAGTGGTTGTGTTTATACACTTCCTACCTGAGATTACTTGGAAGATCAAACTTGCAGGGACCCTTTGTAAGTGTTCTTTCGTTCTTTTCATTCGTTTTAGCGTTAAAGTCAAACTTTGTTTGACTTTCTGCATTGACCAGTTTATGGTCAATGCAAAGTTCGTTTGAACTTCATAACGTGAGTGTAATCACGATGGTTATAGTCCCTAGTAACTATACCTACTGATTACCACGTTATCTAGGCTCAGTGACGAGTCGTAGTTTCGGCTAAAATGCGCATTCTTGCGTATTTTGTAACCAAACTACTCTTAGGTATCAAAACCGTTTGTTTTGATACCAAACCTGTTTCCTAAACTTAGTTAAGCATGTTTTAACATGCTTAGCTCGTCACTTTTAGTTTTGTGCTTGTCTAGGGTCGTAAGGGTAAACGATCTAATCAATCGCTTATACTTTCGAACCCGACCCGTTTGGTCGATCATTAGGATCCGACCAAACACTTTAGGTGACCATAGTTATATAGGGAATAACCTTCCGAGGTTATACCTTATGGTCACGACGTTTAGTTAGTTGTATGATAGGTAGTTTATATGCCTTAGGTAAATGACCAAAATGCCCTTTTTACGCCAAAATTCATATTAAGCATATGTAACATAACTTTTGATATCTAAACTGTTTTGGCAACAATATTAGACATGTTAAGGCATATTTTACTTATCATAGGGCTAGTTAGGCGTTCCGAACGCGTTTTACGCGAACGACGCGTTAAAGTAGCATAAGCTACCTAAACGGGTCGTAAGCACTTAGGTTAGGTTTCATTTAGAATGAAGGCTTTGTTAAACCATAATACATGAGTTTCCATACTCGTTTGGTTTACGAACCCTCATTCTATCCGATCCTCCGATCTGGGTCCGGTTTATTAACATAGTTACCTATATTAGGTACCGTTTGATTTCCGTGATCTCTAGCATTGTTTGGTTGTTACGCAAGGACTTCTAGGCAATCTCAAGTGAGTACATAGACCCCTATTTTACTGTTTTCAAACTGTTTTGGGGTGAAACACATGTGCCTACTTGTTACTTTCATGCTTTCCATGTTTTCACATCATATACTTGCTATGTTCGTTAGTACATTTATAGTACATGATTTACATTACATTGTTTTTGCTATGTATGTTTACTTAGCATACTTAGTACATTGTTTTACTTTACATTTCTGCTATGTATGTTGATTGATAGCATGCTAACACATTGATTTACATGACTTTTCTGCTTTGTATGTTAACTTAGCATACTTAGTACATTGTTTTCATATAACATGTTTACATTTGCTATAACATTTGGTTTGCACAAACGGGACTTATATACGTTCATTAACATTTGCTACGCCGCTCGGTTGTAAGTAGCACTTCGGCTCTGGAATCGGAAAGTTACAAACGAAATGGCACAACAGGTATTTATAGGCTAGCCTATTTCGCGCGAAACAGTTTGTGCGAAATCTGTTTCACACGAAATAGTGATTACGTGCGAAATGAACATTTGATTTCATACGAAATAGCTGTATGCTATTTCGCGCGAAATAGCTTCACACCCATATTTCTCGTTTTGCGTGCCCTGATCTATCTAAACAAATACAAGACTCGATACAAGACGAAGTCGACAGACGTATGCACCAACAAAAACCACCTCCAGTTATAAGAACCGCGAGAACCAGTTCCTAACCATTAGATCAACAAGATGGATGGATGAGATTAAAAGTAACTAAAATAAATATTAGATACATTTTGTCTTATTATGTCTTTAGTATTTTAATCCAAAAGGTTAGTTTAGTAAAATTACTCTTTTTTGTCTTTTTGTCTTTATTATTTTTTTATTACTTTTTTGTTGTTATTATATTACTTTTTATTTTTTAAAAATAATTTTTTTATTAAAAACATTTTTAAATTCAAATAAGACAAATTTTTGCACGCCGGGCTTTTTCAAGGGTCGTTTTTTTAACGCGCCGTTTTTATGCTGGGCTTTTTCAAGAGTCGGTTTTTTAACGCGCCGTTTTTTCAAGCGTCGTTTTTTTAACGCGCCGTTTTTTACACGTTTTTTTAACGCCCCGTTTTTTACACTTTTTACGTTTTACGTTAAATTTTTTAAACTTTTTACGTTTTATGTTTTACGTTTTATGTAAAACTTTTTACATTTTATGTTTTACGTAAAATTTTTATGTTTTACGTAAAACTTCTTACGTTTTATGTTTTACGTAAAACTTCTTACGTTTTATGTTTTACGTTAAAATTTTTACGTTTTACGTTAAAATTTTTACGTTTTACGTGAAACTTTTTACGTTTTACGTTAAAAAGTTTACGGTTTAACTTTTTTTTACAAATTTTTTTTTACGCAAAAACGAACGCACACAAAAATCGCAAACTCGGGAGGTGTCTCAGATATATTGTTATCATCATTGACTAGGGGATAAAAATAAAAAACCAATAAGTCGTACATTCCCGAATCAACAAACAGATTCACATAAACAAGAATCATCTTTCATCAATTAGGATCAAAACAATTCAACCCGGTTAACCATCTCGACACCATTCATCTTGCATTAATAATCCTTTGAACATGATCCATATACCTTATTTTGATCCTAAATTATCATTCATCTTGAACAGGAACAATACCACCTCATTTTTATTAAATACAACAATTGTTTAACAAACATGCAGTCAACTATGATGCAAGATCAAAAACACAAAAACCCAAACAGTGGCATAAAGGCTGACCAAAGGGTTTTGAACGGGCGAGTGTGCGGCACTCGTCGGAGCTGACCGCTGCCGCTGCCTTTCCGAACCGAGACCCGAACAAAACTGAGCTGATCGGTTTAAACCCTGAACTCGAGCCAAAACTAATTCTCGAACCGAACATAACTCAGATTTGAGCTAAACAACATCAGCTGCAACAAGATCAACATCACTTTCATTCTTCAGGAATAAAAGGAACCGGAGGGGGGTGTTGTTTACCGGGAAATTTGTCGGACCGAAATACAGACCGCCGCCGTGATCGGCGTCTCCGGTCGTCGGCTCCTCGAACCATCATTCTCTTCATCTAACCTTGTCACCATATTCGGAAAAACGAGCAAAGGGAGGGGGCGCTATTTCCGTTGTTCAGATTCACCACAGCCGCCGCCGTTAGCGGCGGCGCCGTCTTCATCCGTCAGCGGCCCATGCTCTGCTGGTCACCGGATATGCCGCTGATTTTAAACGAGAAAGGGGGAGCTGATGTGGTGTGGTTGTCGGATCAATCCGGCGCCGGAGATGGAGTCCGGTCGTCGGCCAAGCCATCGAAAGGGAACAGGGTAACAGGTTGTGGGTGTTTGTGTTGTATGTTTGAGAGGATGAAGTTCCTTATTTGTGGGTGAAAGATAATGGAAGAAGAAGGGTTGAGGGAGTGTGTGTGCGCTCGCCGGAGGAGGAAAGCACCGTCCGGAATCCCTATTTCCGGTCGCCGGTGAGATGGGAGAGAAAGCAAGAAGTGTGCGGCTGAATATTATGAGTTTAGGGTTTTATTATTTGACAAAATGAAGGTCTGCAACTTTAATGTTGGACATTTAAAGAGGAGAGAGGAGAGAGGAGAGATGATAGATGATAGATTTGACTTTTAAGGGAAATGACCAAACTACCCTGTTTTCTGATTGGTTGAGAGTGGTTCTCGCGGTTCTTACAACTGGGGATGATTTCTATTTTAGCGGCTCCCTATATATATATATATATAGAGAGAGAGAGATGAAGGTTAACGTACATTACGGCTTAACGTACATCACGTACGCGACCAAATTACGCACGTTCATTTGAAAATCACGCATGTTATAAACTCAAAAAACCAACATGCGTGATTATCTCATATAACATGCGTGATTATTTAAAAATTTTCAGACCGCCTGGGTTTGATCAATTTCATCCAATTTGTTTCAAATTTCTTTTCGTTTCACTTCAAATAGGCTATTGTTCGGTCAATTTCATCGAATTGGGTTCGAATTCATCATTGATTTTGAAAAGTTTCATCAAAAAATTGACACTCGAATTCAAACCGTAGAACAGAGCATGAAGAAAACATGACCAAGCTTTGATTCAGACCGTAGAACAGAGGATGCAGGAACATGACCAAGCTTTGATTCAGACCGTAGAACAGAGGATCCATGAACATGACCAAGCTTTGATTCGATTAGAGTCAGATGGCAGTAACAGTGGTTTCAGATCGTAGAACAGGGGATGCGATTTTTGAACTAGGAGGTAGGGCATGAGCGATAACGTGCGTGATTTTCAACATAACATGCGTAATTTGGTCGCGTACGTGATGTACGTTAAGCCGTAATGTACATTACACTTTCTCTCTCTATATATATGTATATATGTTAATTCATAACATATGGAGGAATAGTGGCTTTTTTGTCTTTTATGTTTTTTTTTATAGTAAACTTTAAGATTTTTCATTTTTATAATAAACTTTGGTTTCTATAATTTTGTCACAAAAGTTAAATGAGTTTAGTTTGTGTAACGTTTTTTTTCCGGATTTGGTCGTCGTTCAGTTGCTACTTAGCACGATATTTGGTGGTAACATTCGGTCCTTCATTTTATTTACCCCCTCTACTTTCTAATACGTGTTGGTATAAATTCAACTTCTTCTACGTTTTACGTCACATGAGTAACTCTGTGTTACAAATTCGTGTTTTTATTTTACGCTTTTTTCGCGGTTTTGGTCATCGTTAAACCCACCCCTCGCAAAACTGATAGCACAATATGGTTGATAAAGTGTGACACATCAAATAATAGATAAAACAATATGTTAAAATTTTGAGAAATAGGAATTATGATGAGATCATCTTTGTGCTCTTTCACAGATATTCCAAACTCAACTTTCTTTAGTGCCATCGTCATCTATATATGTATTTTTCTGTCATTGTAAAAAAGACAATTTCATAAAATGGCTTCATGACATTCACGACATGTGTAGATGCGTGAATTCTAGGGGAAAAGTATTTGGATCAATGTAACTATACACTGTTTTTGGTAGTATACTGTTCTAATCAAAACTCATTACTAAAGTGAAGTAGACCTGAAAAATTTTACATTTTGGATACATTGTTGTAAACAATGGGATCAAAACTCCTTATAAAATGAACCAATTGAGGAAATTTGATGCACCATTATGATCAGTTGGACATAGTTGTATAGGTTATATGCACATTTGTAATAAAACTAGGTGATGCCTTGCCCGCGTTGCGAGGCGATGACCGAATAATTCTCAACCAATTAAAAAACAGTAATATAGTTTTGCTAGAAAGAAAAAGTAAAAAGAGTGTTAGGCTGCTCCTTGACACGATTTTGAGCTGGGGGCAAAGTCATATTTTCATTTTTACTTGAGGGAAAAATCCTAATTTTTAGCTACGGGAAAACCGTATTTTTATTTTGCACTGGGGGCAAAAACGTAATTTTGAATTGAGGGTGATATCGTAATTTTTAACCGAAGGGAAAATCGTAAATTTTAGCTTGGGGCAAAAGCATAATTTTATTTTGAACTGGGGGCAAAAATGTAATTTTAAACTGTGGGCGAAACCGTAATTTTAAAGTGGGTATAAAATAATAAACTGGTGTAAAATCGTAATTTTGAGACCGGGGGGGGGGGGGGGGGACAAAATTTTGTTTTTTAACTGGGGCGAAAACGTAAATTTGGTTGAGGGTAAAAGTGTATTTTTTTTACCGAGGGCGAAATCGTATTTTTTAGCTCGAGACAAAAGGGTAAATGTATTTTGACGTTGGGGCAAAACCGTATTTTTTAATTGGGGGCAAAAACATAATTTTAAAGTGGGTATAAAATAATAAACTGGTTGGTCTAATGGGTATTGCTCGCCGCCCATTTGAACCAATGGCAGGAAAACACTATTCCGGGGCAAAAACGTAATTTTAAAGTGTTTATAAAATAATAAAATGGTTGGTCCAATAGGAAAGGGCCGGCCGCCCATTTAAACCAATGGCAGAGAGATACTATTCCCTGCCATGGTAAATGTAGATGTTGAAAATAGATGCTCGCCGCCCATTTGAACCAATGGTAGGAAAACACTATTCCGGGGCAAAAACGTAATTTTAAAGTGTTTATAAAATAATAAACTGGTTGGCGCAATATAAAAGGGCCGACCACCCATTTAAACCAATGACAGAGAGATAGTATTCCCTGCCATGGTAAATGTAGATGTTGAAAACGCATTATTATTTTTTAAAAAAGCATCTTCTTCGACAGTTTTAAATAAAAACATTCAATATCTACAAAGCCCATGAGGGGCAATAGTGCTTGCCCCCTATTGGGTTAAACGGGCGACAAACTGAATAGTGCCACGCAGCTGCCTGGCACTCCCCTATTGGCCCAACAAATTTACGATGTTATCCCGCTTTAAAATTACGATTTTGCCATCAATATAAAATTATGTTTTTACCCTCACTTAAAAATAGATTTACGCTTTTGCTCCCAGCTAAATATTTCGATTTTGCCCCCGGTTCAAAATTACGATTTTGCCCCGTTTCAATTTATAGTTTTGCCATTAGTTTTTCCCTTAAAAATACGATTTTGCCATCAGTTCAAAATTATGTTTTTACCCCCACTTAAAATAAATTTACACTTTTGCTCTCAGCTAAAATTTCCAATTTTGCCCTCGGTTCAAAATTACGACTTTGCCCCGTAAAAATTTATAGTTTTGTCATTAGTTTTTTTTTCTCACAGCCAAGTTACGATTTTGCCCTCAACTTAAATTTACATTTTGTCCATCGTTTTTGTTTGTTTTCTTGGTGAAATTACAATTTTGCCCCCAGTGAAAATTCGCACTCATGCCGGCAGCTTCCTGGCACTCCCCCATTGGTCCATTTAATTTACGATTTTATCCCTGAATTAAAATTATGATTTCGTCATCAGTTAAAAATTACGTTTTCCCATCGTTTTAGTTTTTTTAGCAAAACTATAAAGGTTTTTTGTTTTAATTTGTTTACTCGATTGAATTTTTTTTTTTGTGTCAATGAGCTGCCTAAACACTGACTCATTAGTCCTGAAAAATTACAGTTTTGCCCTGAGCCCAAAATTACGGTCTTATCATCGTTTTAGTTTTTTTCCAAGCAAAATTATAGTAGTGTTTTTTTAATTGATTGAGAATTATTCGGCCATCGCCCCGCAACACGGGCGGGACATCAACTAGTTTACATATAATTTGCAATTTTTTTAATAGTAATAAATGCAATTTGATGGTAGAATTGAATATTACATTACTTATTTTTTTGTAATCCTTTGAACCCTCCAAGGACAAGGACTTTCATAGTATTAATAATAAGGGTGTGACTATGTGAATTGGCTACAAAGTCCATTTTTCCTACAAAGTCATAAAACACCATAATGTAACCATAAAACCTACTCAAAACCCACAACAAACAAAGTGAAGATTACTAAAACGCCATATGTGTGAGTTTTGTGTTGTGTTTTGGATGATAAGACTTTGATTATCGAATGACTAAAATTAGTGTGTTTTATGTTGATTATCATGTTGTGTTTTATATTTATAGTTCTATAATGGTGTGTTTGAAGTTTTTATGGACTGTTAAGGTTTGGATATTGTGTTTTAGTGATCTTCACTCCGTTATTTGTGAGTTTTGAGTGTGTTTTATGGTTGAAATTGTGGTGTTTTATGACTTTGTACACTTTGTAGGAAAAATGAACTTTGTAGCCGAACCTTACCCTTAATAATAATACCTCTTTTATCGGTAATGCAATATCCTTGCAGCAACAATTTTAATTATAAATTGATTTCTTTATTTACCGATTGCTTTGGTGCGTTATGGGTATGTCTGGTAAAAGTAGCTGGTGTCTAGAAGCTGATGACCGGAAGCTGTTAGCTGGTAGCTGTACCTTTTTAGATATATTTGGTGTTTGGCAGAGTAGCTGAAGCTTTTAATAAAAATTATAAAATGACCAAAATGGACATAACTAAAAATTTTAAAAGTTTGTGCATTAAAAAAATCATTATCTTTAGAGGTTAAAATAATAATTTTTTCCCTAAAAGCTTGTAGCTCATTCTAAACGCTACTAGTAGCAGCGTTCAACCAAAAGCTTCAAGCTCTTAACCTAAAAGTTTCAAGCTCCTTCAACGAGTAAAATGCAATTTGCGTCCCTGTGGTATGTCCCAAACATCAACTTGAGCCCCTAAAAACAATTTTTTTCATTTTGAGCCCCTGTGGTATTAATTTCATAACAGTATGAGTCCCTGCCGTCAGTCTTCCGTCAGTTTGACCGTTTGCCAGTTGTGAAAAGTCCATAATACCCCCACCCTTTAATATCTACACTTAATTAAAGCAGCAACTTGAGCCTGTTTCATTATCATCATCAACAGTCGCCCATCTACGAATATCATCATCATCAACAGCTCTCCCAACTCCCAAGATCATCATCATCATCTTGAGCCAAGAGATCAACAGATCATCTTCATCATCTTCATCGAACATCGAAGAGATCATCTTCATCTTCATCGAACAGATCAGGTTCATCTTCATCCTCATATTGGTCATTCGATGTGTTTATGTGTTTATATTGTGAAAAAACAGAGCGATGATTCTGGGTTTGATTTTGGGTTCCATTCGATGATTTTGGGTTACATTCGATGATTTGGGTTGATTTTGAAAAAACAGAGGGTTGATTTCATTCGATGTGTTTATGTGTTATTCGATGATTTGGGTATTTTGGATTTGATTTGATGATTTGAATGTGTTATTTGGGGTTAGGGTTTAGGGTTGAATGGAGTTTTGGTTTGATTCTTGTGGGTTTAGGGTTGAATGGATTTTTTGGTTTGATTCTTGTTCAAAATGCATCAAAACAGAGTGTTGGTTTGAATGGATTAGGGTTTGAATGTGTTTTGTTGTACAGAATGTGTTTTGGTTTGAATGTGTTTAGGGTTTAGGGTATCAACTGAGTATTAAGAACTGATCGGATGTACAGAATGTGTTTTGGTTTGAATGTGTTTAGGGTTTAGGGTATCAACAGAATGTGTTTTGGTTTGGTTTGTACAGATTCTTGTGGGTTTAGGGTTGAATAGATTTTTTGGTTTGATTTTTGTTGTACAGAATGTGTTTTGGTTTGAATGTGTTTTGTTGTACAGAATGGATGCGGATGTAAAGATACGCAAAACACCAACTACGAAGGCGAGAACACTTGACAACCTCCTAGAAGATGCGGTGCACATAAGGAAGTGATTGATATGAATGAATATAACCCCAATGGAGCTCTTCGATTTTCCTTGAAATTCCAAAGCTCGCTAATTACATATCTACCACTGGGGTTATATTCATTCATATGAATGAATATAACCCAAGTGGCAGATATGTAATTAGATACACTGGGGTTATATTCATTCATATCTGGATCAGTTTCCCGAAGTGCACCCGTCAGTAAAGATCCACAATTGCTTGTGGTCGTATGACGTTTTGTCTCTGTATTGTATGTTACAGTCTTTTGTTATCGAGTCTGTAAGTTCCGTCAAGTCTACGAAGTTGGTATGACGAGTCTTTTGATATCGAGTCTGTAATAATTTGTTCCGTCAAGTCTACGAAGTTGGTATGACGGGTCTTTTGTTATCGAGTTGTATGTATAAAAAGTTTACATTTAATATACAATTTAGGCTTCAATAATTTGTTATATATAGTATAAATTTAATTATTAGATTTCTTAACAAAAAACCAAGAAAAGAATTTAAGGGCTCAGGTTGATATTTCACTCATACCATAGGGACGCAAAGTGTTATTAATATATGCAAAAAGACGGTCTTACCCCTGCCTCTAACAGTCAACCTAACGGCAGGGACTCAAAGTGCAAAAAATTAATACCACAGGGGCTCAAAATGCAAAAAATTGTTTTTAGGGGCTCAAGTTGATGTTTGGGACATACCACATGGACGCAAATTGCATTTTACTCCTCCTTCAACCAAACAAGACTTTTTATTTAGTAGGAGTTTTTTCTTAAAAGCTTAAAACTCCTAAAAGCTCCATGCCAATAAGACGACCATGTAACTAATTTTTTGAATTTCTTTGGATAAATTACACTTTTCGTCCTTTATGTTTATAGCTAGTTGCAATGGATGACCTTTACCTTTAATAATTACAGCCACAGTCCTTTATTTGGAAAACTTATTACACCTTTCGTCCTTTAGTACTAACCAGGTTAAAATTTTCAGTTAAGGGTATTTTGGTCAATTCATATTTTTATTTAAATGTTTAATAAATAAAACCAATTCATCTTCCCCAATTCCCCTTTCTCACTCAACTATCATCTCTCTCTAACTTGACTGCCACCAGTAGCCACCAAAGCCAACCATCACAACCTGTGACCGCCACCACTAGCCACCAAACCCCAACCGTTTCTCTATCTCTACTTGAATCTCGCACCCTCTATTCACCGCCATGTTTCAGTTCGGATCTAAAAACCAAAGAAATGGTTCATCGGACTTTCACCTGCAGATTGGCGAATCATATGGTTTCACTGTAATAACCCCAACCGTCGTCTAAAACATCGCCTAAATTATCTCTCCTCTACAAGAACATTACAGGTAATCAACACTCTCGCAACACATTAATTCGATCTGCAACTGAAATCAACAAGTGTAGTTTAATATTGTTTAAACCTTTAATTTTGTTTACTTCCTGATTTATGTGATCTATCAGTTAAAACTTTAAAACTTGAAGAAGAAGAAGAAGAAGATGATGATGATTTCCCCCAATTTTGAACAAAATCAAAACCCTAAATAATGAACAGTACGGTCAAAACTGAAATTACCTGAATCAGACAACAGAAATTGAAGAAGAAGATGATGATCGATGATTAATAACAGCTACAGATACGATTTGATCTCGAATTAGGGTTTGAACGTTAAAATTGAAATTAAGTAAATTGGATGATAGAGCTTGAAGAAGATGATGATTATCAGTGAACAATTTACGATTTGATCATGAATTTGTGTTTTGATTTGATCTCGAATTACGATTTACCATCGGATCTATTCATCCATCACCACCGCCTCCATCAGATCTCTCATCACAGGTGACCTGCAACCTTTTCCGGCAACACCTTTTCACCTTGAAACAGACAAACGCACACATCAGATCTTTCGAATTACGATTTACCATCGGATCTATTCATCCTTCAGCCTTCAGCGCCCATTAAACACAACATTTTTAAGATCATCGTTGAAGTTTTCATCCACTAAATCCGATGATGATGGTGGTGATGTTACAGACGGTGGCAGACTTAGGCGGTGGTGGACTTAGGCGGTGGTGGACTTATCAGAGGGAGAGAGTGTGAGTGACTGGAGGAGATAGGGGATGAGATGAAATGATAAAGAGATTATAAGTTGTATTATGTTATGTTATTTTTAGTTTTGTTTATTAATAACATTAAAAAAAACATGAAATGACCATAATGCCCTCATTTGATTAGATTTAACACTAAATTTTAACTTGGTTAGTGCTAAAGGACGAAAGACGTACTGAGTTTTCCAAATAAAGGACTGTGGCTGTAATTATTAAAGGTAAAGGTCATCCATTGCAACTAACTATAAACATAAAGGACGAAAAGTGTAATTTTTCCAATTTCTTTTCTTACTTTTCATACATATTTAACTTCTTATTACTTATAAATTTTCACAAATCAATTTTTCATCCTTCATTTGGTCCAGTCAATGACCAAAAATCTTTCACACACTTCTTAAGAAAATCTATTTAGAAAAAAAAACACACATATATGGAGAGGGAGAAGATATATATTCATTGGACAACTTATCAAAAAATAAGAACAAAAAAACTAATCTTGACATTCCAAGTATTTTTTATTAATGATTTCATATCCTTACCGAACCAGAACAGCAAACACCACTAGTCTGCTTTGGTACATGCGCACAGCCCTGTTTGGGACCAGCCGCTTTCTAGTCGGACCGGTTGAATCTGTAAACCCGTATATGGTGTTGGTGATTTTTTTTTCATGGTAAACCACAGGACTAGTTTCCTGTGTGTACGCGCAACCTTTAATATATATACCACAGATAAGAAGTGAGGCCTTCAATCCAGAATCCATAGCTCAGAAACGTAGCTTTCGATCCCCAGAAGCAAAGGCGTCAGCATCCATTTCAATAAAAGGGTTTAAAAAAATGACTTGCATTAAGATGAAAAACAAATGAAAAGATCATTGGTAAAATATGATTTCCCTGATTTAAGGAACTCATGCAATTGTGAAGCTTGTATACACATATATATGCATCAATACTGTGAAATATGTATATACGGACACTGTAAGGAATTACATGATATGTGAGCAGGCAAAACAAAATGGTCGGAACTCAGAAGGCCATTTTAATGTGCAAAAAGAAAGCGCAAACAGAAGGCTGATAAACAGAAAAGAAGAACGAGAATGACCATCAACAGCTGACACTGGTTCAGATCAAGATTTAAAAAACCAACGTTGGTGCAGGCGGCCACATGAACCTATCCATGACTACGCAAGTAAGGTGCGGACCATGATTCACATAGTCTGGGGCTGGATGACAAAAAGGATCAAGATTTCATGAACCATGTTGGTGCAGCCGCCGACAGATGGGTTGGACCAGATTCAAAATTGCTGGCTGACTGATGAAGAGAGCCATGGGTGTTGCAAGGCTTCACTAGCTGTGGGCCGGTTTTGAGGATTAATTTCTAGTAAATTCTTCACAAAATCAAGAAATAATGCATCGGAAGCTTGAAGTTGTTCTTCCAGTGACGTTTTTTGTGGGATTATGTATTCCAACTGATCAGTTTCCTGTGTACATTACAACCAAACATATGAAATGAGATCGATCACATCAAACCCAAACAATTTACATGTATTTTTCTAATTGTATTTATATAATATAATGATTTACGCACTACTTATTTCATTTTAGAAGATTATATGCAGCAAACAAACCTCGTTTATGTGATAAAGATCGAAATCTTTGGTGAAATACTTGTCCGTTTCTTGCCCATTCTCCAACATCTCGATATCGATTGGCCCGAGCATTCCGATCACTCTTGCAAGCAAAATCACAAGCTCATCGTTTGGGAATAAAACCTGATTTCACATAAAGGTAACATAATCAAGTTAATTACTGCATGTCATTGTCATCACTTTGAATGTCAAAACTTTATTTAGCAAAAAAGTGTATATATATATAGCTATTACTTATTCCTATATGGTTTTAGCAACTTTTTTTATTTATTTATCATACTTGTCATACCCAATTGGTGCAGTTGTTGA
>JARYGA010054263.1:0-27302 GCA_030545235.1 Helianthus tuberosus
GAATCGGTGAGGGTTATTAGGCTGGCACTGTTTTCACCATGTTTATTGCAACTGACATCTGATTTTAATCACGCAATCTCACATTATTTGCTTTCAAACTTTTTTCAAATTAAGGCCATCGAATTTCAACTATAATTTATTCTGGTGTTGTAAATGGCTTGATACTTGCTACGGCTTTGTTTTTGTAGATGCTTCATTAAGAGAGAAATTAATGAAGATTATGATATTTGATTTCTTTAAAATAGTGCCAGAGATGATAACAACCTCTGTTGTTGCTGCTGGAAATTATGCAATCCAGGTTCCTGTGCTGGTGGAAAGACAGTTGCTCCACCCGAACATATGGTAAATTATCTATTAGTTTGATTGATTTATAGAACTGCGGTTGATTTGGCGTGTGCTATGTATGTGTAATCATGCTCATTTGAAATTGTTAGCTACGTTGTCTAATAATGCTCATCTAAAATTGTTAGCGTCATTGTTAAAGTTTGATGATCTTGGGGATATGGTGTCAGCTTTACCAAGATCAACAGATGATTGGATTTATTGCACAATCGACATACATCTTAACGTCAATTTAGTTACCAATTTTTCGTTTCTTTGCTGGATTTGCCTAATCAAACAACTGATTTTATTTTCGAAATATTTACCTCAAGATAGGAAAGAGCGAAAAGAAACCAATTTGCATTACCCTGGGATAAATGGGTTTTGGCCTGAGCTAAACGTGTTCAGGTCGTACACAAGTTGCCACGACTTACCCATTTATTTATTTTTCTAGGTGTTAGTGTGCCTGTTGGTGGTGGCTATGCTGGCTTCTACGGTGTTCCCGCCGCAATGCACGGGCGGGGATAAACCTAGTTTATTTAAATAACATAAAAGCTCTGTTGTTAATGCAAAATATATGAAATTTATTATGAGAATTCGATCAGGCTCATAAACATTGGTGAATGAGTGTATCTCTAGTGACGATAATATGAACTAAGTCCTCGGCGTTTTGATCATATCTCTACGCTTCGGCAAGAGTTTACCAAACCCAAAATCCCATACTAAAACCTCTAATCCTTTTTCAAGCAATTAACATGTTTTGTTAGTGCATATTGGTGTGTGTAAGATATAATATGTTTTATTGATATTTTAATCCCATTTTACACATTAGTCAAGTTTTAAATTTATAAAACACGATATTCTACTAACACTAAACACACACATGTGTAAGTGCACCCATTGTGAGCGTAGTATAGCGTTGGTAAGATATCGAGGTCGTCCAAGGACACAAGAGCTTTTAGTAACGGTTTATCATTAACGTATAATCAAATCAAAATTTTTAGAAAAGGTTTTAAACATGAAAAAATAAAAACTAAAATGCTGAAAAATAAAAATAAAATAAAAACAGATAGACAAGATTAATCACTTGGATCCGATTCGCCTTTAATGTATCCTTTGATAATTTCCGCACTTTTGCTCTTTTTAAAAGATTATCTTAGTTATAGTAGTAGGTGTAGGCCCCTCTTTTGAAGGTGACATTACCCTCAACCCAGTGCTTTGAGTCAGCAAGGATACGGAATATTGAAAGATAATTAATTAAGTTATTAATGCGAAAAGTGGTAGGCCCCTCTTTTGAAGGCGACGTTACCCTCGGCTAAGTGGTTTGAGCCAGCAGGGATACAATACCAAGTAGCCGGTTTAATGTATTAATAGTAGTTTACATATGAGTGGATCAAGCAATTCGCACCCCCGCCATCCAATTCCAGTGGCTATTGAAGGAGGTCCTAGTAAGCTTGACTCAGGTACTTGCATGATCTATACACTGAACAAGGCAAGAACCTTACTAAACCATTCCTTAACCCCCGACCAGGTAGCAAACATATCTCTATATAGACCGTAGAGATATGAATGGTGAAAGTCTTTTACTTTATATAGACAGTAAAGTAATGCTGTGACAACCTGTATTTTAGACTTCCTTAATATTTTAATGTAGCTCGTATAAATGTTATGTGATCATGTGATGTGGCTAGTTTTAACAGAGTGATATGAGTTTGATTATTACATGATTGTGTGTGTATATATATGTATATGAGACTGGGTCGCACAAGGGGTGCTTAATCACACAACCTCCTCATCACACAACTCATATAGGAGGTGGCTAAGTGTGTGGCCGCCCAGAATGGAACTCAAGGATGGGCTTCGGCCCATGCCTCCTACGTGCATACATAAAGGGGTGTATGGTTTTCTCATAATCTTATCATAACACAAAAACACAAAACCCTAGCCCTCTCTCCTCTCCCTTCGATCTAGACGGCAGCCTTCTCTCGGGTTCTTCTCAATTCTATCTTGTGTTCGGTTAGTACATGAATACCCTTGTTTGATTTAGTTCCTTCTTGTATTTGGTAATATGTTGATATAGTATGTTGTGTGATGAATCATTGTCTACGGTTGATTTAATAGGATTTGAGTGATGATAGGATTGGTCGAACATGTTATGCTAATTAGTTAATCGGATCTAACCTAGAAATACAAGGATGATCGATGAATTAGGGCTCATGTGTATTAGAAACCGAAGAACTCAACATGATAATAATTGGAATACTAGGGAACGATCTGTGATCAATGTTCTTGATAATCAACGGATGTTTAAAAATTCGTGAATGATGATTAATGGGTGTGACTGATTAGAGAATTTAATTGAATAATTGTTAATCAATGTGTAACTATTTGTTTCAATCGAGTGGGGGTGGAAACCGAAATTAGTGGACTATTAGGAGGGGGAGGTTATGGAAAGTTTGACGTAGAAAATCCATATTGAGATCTTGATCGCACAAGTCCTGTGGATCTCACAAGTTATTGGGCCGGGAGTTATTTTGGACGGGTACAGGGTTGAATCGCACAAGCGGTTGAGCCGCAACCCAGTGCGGATCGCACAACCTGGGGCCAATCGTACAAGGGGATGGCAGTCGCACAAGCAAGTTAGGCTTTGTGCACTGTTGGGCCGGGTTTGCACTCGAATCACACAAGGCTATCCGGGTCGCACAAGATAAGTGGGCCCGAATGCCTGGGCCGTATACGGTTTTGTTTGATGACTTGGTCTGTTATGTAGTAGTTTTTATTGGACTTGCATGCTATGTGTTATGTGTTACATGCTATGTGATGTATCAGTTAGGATGTGTTCAATACGTGTTCAATAGTGAACGAAACTGATTTAGATTGATAACCCTGTTAAGACGTGGTTGATCAACGATGAACAAATAATTTCAATTACCGAGCAAACCAAGGTGAGTTCATTCCTCTTGAGCATGCGTCCCGGTGGTTGGGACAACCATTGGGTATCCCTGAGAGGGATAGGTTTTTGGGTAAATCAATTGGGTATTCCTGAGAGCAATATGTCTTGTGGGTAAAATCTGGAATGTTGGATAATATACTCATCCTATCACCTTTAAGTCCCATCCAGTTTGTTACCTAAGAGGTAACGGGGTATTAGTTGGTAGCGCTATCTAGGTTTGGCACCCTCACCCCGTACCTGGGAGGACGGGTGTGAACTAATGACCCAGTCATGCCCAATGCTTTGATAGGATCATTAGGGAAAGGGCAAAATAAATCAGGAGCCGTCTTATATCTGAGGTATTATCAACATTGTAATCAAGGAACTAAACTAAACACTTGGTAACTAACGTTTTCGTAAAACTATGAACTCACCAGCATTGTCTGATACACTTGTTGCATGCTCGCAGGACGTTAGGTACTATGGACAAGGAACTTGCTATCTGGATGGCTGGAGTGGTCATGGGTCATATCGCTTGGATATACAAGACTTGTTTACTGATTTCACACATATTGGTTTTAAAACAATTGGACAGTGTTTTATTATTTGCTTCCGCCGAACATGTTAAACTTGGATTACGTTTATGAATGTTTTAATCATTATAAATGGAAACTTTATTTTATAACTTGATGTTAGTTCAATGTGATTAGTGGCAAGATCCTGGTACGTCACACGCCTAGAGGGGTCACCGCATGTGGTATTTTGGGGGTGTGACAGTTTGGTATTAGAGCCACTGGTTATAGTGAACTAGGTTTTAAAATGTTTTTATAAAACCAGACTATAACCGAACAGATCAGAAAGAGACCATGACACTCAGCACCAGATTGCAAGGTTCGTCTCTCGTTTACTTATTGCATATTGTATTTAGTGAACACTTGTGAATGACATTGCATGTAAACGCACACTTAAACACTATAGTATGAGTTCTTGTGTTGTAGCCTACGTCATGTGATTGATAGTGTGATACTCCTCTAAATCTTCATGATCTGTGTTGTGGTGTTTTGTCTTATTACTCGAATTTGAGGAACCTTTTAGCATAAGTTGGGAGGAGCTGAGATAAACATGCAAATCGCATTACTATTGTGGGTGCACACATAATAATGATGTGGGGTGCATGTGAGTCCTAGTGATAATGAGTGTGAAAGGGGTTCCGCTTTGTTGTTTGTTGTAAACTAGTAGTCCGTAGAAGTCATCGTGGGGTTTGACTCCTACCTTATCTCGACTCTTAACTCTTCTCCTCTTCTTATATAGAGTCATGAGCAGAAGAGGTCATGGACGTGGTCACATTGCTATGACTCAGGCCGAGTTGACTGACCTGATCAACACCCGTGTGGCTGAGGCTTTGGCAGCCTATCAAGCTGGTACGATATGTGCCAAATACACCTTATTCTTATGTCGTGTACCCAACTCTTACCCGTATGCTGTGTTTTCTTACGTCCTTAGGTCAGCAAGCGAATCAGAATCAAAACAATCGACATGCCTGCACGTTCAAGATGTTCATAGATTGTAAGCTACAGACATTCAGTGGGACTGAAGGGGCTGTGGGACTACTGCGTTGGTTTGAGAAGGCAGAGTCGGTGTTTGCGATGTGTAACTGTCCTGCTGGGGACAGAGCGAAGTATGCTATAGGCACACTCGAGGATGGTGCCTTGAATTGGTGGAATGCCCAAGTTTAGATGCTGGGCATTGAGATGGCAAATGCCACTACGTGGAACAATTTTAAGGAGCTGATGCGTGAAGAGTATTGTCCTTGCGATGAAGTGCAGAAACTAGAGAACAAGTATTATGATCTAAAAATTGTGGGGCCTGAGATTGAGGCATACACGAAACGGTCTCATGAGTTAGCTAATATGTGCCCGAACTTATCACGACCTCCACACCGAAGAATCGAGCTGTACATCAAAGGGTTAGCCCCACAGGTGAAGGGCTTGGTTACTGCAGCGAACCTCAACAACTTAGCTCAGATCATCCGCTTAGCTCATAAGATCACATATCAGGAGGTGGAGCGTGGATCGCTACCACCGCGTGTTTCTACTACTGCCACTACTGCTACAGCTACTACACCTGCTACTGACAGCAAACGAAAGTGGAGTGATGTGGACAAGGCGTCCAATGTCAATCAGACACAGAAAAAGCTAGATAACAGTATCAACCACAGCTTTAGCCAGTCATCTTCTGTGAATCAGAATCAGAGCAACAATTCGAATCAAGGCTCCTATGCGGGAAAACAACCGAAGTGTAACAAGTGCAACTTCCATCATCATGGGCCGTGCACCCGAGTCTGTCACAGGTGCAACAAGGTAGGCCATATGGCTAGGGACTGTAGGGTCTCACTTCCAAGACAGCAGCAGCAACCCCCACAGCAACAGCAACCACAACCACAGCAACAGGAGAGGTAGCAACCTCAACATAATCAGGGAAATCGTAAGGGCTGTTTTCAGTGTGGTGACGAGGGTCATTTCAGACGGGATTGCCCTCAACTCAATCAGAATGCTGGTAACAACAACAACAACAACACTGGGAATAACAACAATGGGAACAACGGAGGAAACAGTGCGCGTGGGAGAGTGTTTACCTTTGGCGCTGGGGAAGCTCGCAATGATGGCAATGTTGTGACTGGTACGTTTTCTGTGAACAATCTAATTGCTTCTGTTTTATTCGACTCTGGTGCCGATTGGAGTTATGTGTCGTTGGAGTTCAGTCGTTAGTTAGGGTTGAGTCATGCACCTCTTGTAAACAAACATGTTCTAGAGTTAGCCGACGGCAAAACAATTGAAGCTTCGCATGTTCTTTTTGGCTGTAAACTTGATTTTGTGGCTCAAATGTTCGACACTGACCTACTCCCTGTTACTCTTGGAAGTTTCGATGTGGTCGTTAGCATGGATTGGCTGTCAAAGCACCAAGCGGAAATTCTCTGTAAGGAGAAAATTGTGCGTATCCCTTGTGACAACCCTCACAAAACCAGGTATCCGTACAATTAATTAATATTTAATTAATGCTTAATTACTGTGCTTGCTTACAATTGTGGTTAAACTGCTTCTTGATTTCTGATACATACATACATACTCATGCATCACATTTTATACTGTCACTCTATTACTTACACACAAACATTAGTGACAACCTTGATGCACAAAAGCACAGTTAGCACACTAAATGGATAACCCAGTAAACATGCTGACATTACCAGCACCGAAACAGACATTGTTCTGAGGCCAGTATGAGCCGGGAGTAGATTACTACACTAGTAGGGAGTGTAGGGAGGTGAGAATCATTTAACTGCGTCACTAGGTGATAGTTATAGTGACCGGAAGTGCCTAAAACATACTTTAATTACAAAATTCTGCACTTTATGCAAAAATTCAACATTTAGCATAACTAGTAAAGTGCAAAAACTTGGTAAAATAATGTTAGACACTTTCCAAATTGTCGGGGATTTATTGTGTCACTAAAAACATTATAAAAGGCACTTTAAATCTTTGTTTGACACTTTAATGGATCAATATCCAACCGAACAACCGGACTTTACCCGGAACATAAAAATATTGTCAATGACATTGTTTACACTTTTCTGAGCTAGTTATGGTCCCCGAATACCCTAACACCCTTTATATTACATAACACACATAATAACACTAACTTTATCATTCTAAGCTAACTAGTTCCTAACCATCCAATTGAAAACTAACCATATACCCCCCCCCCCCCTTCCATGGACGGTCACCATGTGGTGACCCACACCACAATTACTTGATTATTTTAAATCATCCATGTCCAATATCTAGTAAACACTTTATATGATGGTTAAAAGCACAAGGTTAGGTTATATAATTACATAAGGGATAACACTTCATTCACAAATCACAACACCCAAAAATTGCTCTCTCTTCTCTCCCTTTGCTTGGTCTCGGCCGAACACCCACACCACCATACACCCACCATCAAGTTCTTGCTTAGCCATTTCTCACATACTCAAAGGTGCAAGGGATCATACAAGGAGGCTCCGTGCACTCGGAAACTCCAGAACCTCTCTAGATTTCTTTTATCCACCTTGTTTACGTCTTGATTCTTCCCTAGCCTCGAGCTACTAGTAAGTGCCACTAAACATCCTCTTGTTCTTGTTTAAAGTGGTTAATAGGTGATTTAACGGTTAAAACTCAAGAACACACAAGAACAAGTGTCGGAGGTGGATTTTCGTAAATGAAAACTTGTTAAATATATATTGAGAATATATATTTCATAATAAAACGCTTGTGTGCTTACGTGATTATTTTGTGAACTAGAGATATATTATTTTTAGGGTAAAAATAATATTACTTGGAAATATCATGAAAATACGACTCCAAAATATTACCAACGCCCTCATAAATAAATATTTAAGTTACATCGGTATTGTTTTTACAACGCGAACTCTAAAATGTAACTTGCGTATTTTCTGAAAAATACTCTTGTATGAATATTCTGATAAAGTATTACTTTGGAGAATGTATAAAGTAAAATATAATATTTTTGGGAAGAATATGTATATTTTGGAATTAAAATATTTTGGACTTGTGATTAAAATATATTTTTCAAGTGAGACTTAAAAATATATTTTTCAGAATTATCACGTATACGTATATTTTGGTAAAATATTATTTTGGAAACTATGGAAATAAAAAAAATATTATTTTTGGGAAAAATACATATATTTTGGAAATACATTATTGGACAAACGAGTCGAATATATTTTTCCAAGTGGGAGATAAAAATATATTTTCCTAGTATATTTAGAAGATATATAATTTTTGAGAAAAATATATATTTTCTGGAATGATACGTGATTAAACGAAATATGGTTTATTTGTATATATTTAAGTGAGACTTGAAATATATGGTTTTGGAAATACATGTTGGGAATATATTAACATAAATTTAATTTGGAACAATACACCGAAATACGACGCCATCACTTGGCAAGATATACAAATACAAATACAAAAACACATGAATGAGATACCCCCACCCTTGGGAAGGAAATACGAAGTTAAAATGCTTGAGAAGTATTAATATAGAAACATTGCGGAAACAATTATTCCAAAACTAAATACAATTATTATAACTTGGAATAATACCAGGATCATAACTCAAAAACATACATACTAAGACAAGGCACTACCCGTTCGTCTAATAGACGTTAGACCATTGTAGGTAGTCGTGTTTGCCGCGGAGATTTGGGTTACACATACTGAAGACGCAATACAGTGAGTTCATGTCCCCCTTTTCTCTTAACTGTTTTCAGTTTTTATACTTCGGGGGTGAAATACATGTTACAATGATTACGGATACTTTTATACATGGTATGGTTAGCTTAAGGAGGGTTACTACTTAGATCATGTGAGTGGGTAGGCGGAAACTAGAGGCCATTAATCCTCGTCGTAGGACCGAGGGACATTAGTGATAGATCTATTTGGGTGTAGCGAGCCCCACTCCTGAGTCCGCTGAGTGAACCAGGTGGTGACTAAGTGCCCGACGCACAAATCCGCTAGGTTTGAGTCTTCCTGCATCACTTCACACATATCATTGGCTTTGCAACCCAATGGTGATCTCTTTTTCCTTAATTGCTACATACCAGGGATTTTCATACATACAGACATTTTTACAAAGGTTTATACATACTCACTTACACATGAACTCGCTCAACTTTATGTTGACTTTTCAAACTACATGTATTTCAGGGAACTAATGGATCTAGCACGGTATGCCCATATTTTCAAGCTGCGTTTGAATAAAGAAGTCATTCAGGGTTTAGAAGGTGTAACCTCTTCCTGGACGGGTTACATATCTCTAAACCTAGTATTGTTTAAAGTCTTTTGCTAAGTTCTTTTTACGAACTCATTAAATCAAGTCAAGGTTTGTAACTTATTTTGTGATTGATGTTTTAAGACAAGTATAATTTGGTGTTTTTCTAAACTCTATTAACGGGTGAATATCTCATGTTTTTATCATATAGCATTGTTATGATTGTTGCTATGGTATTAAGAAGTCACACCAAATAAACCCGAGCTTCCGCAAAGCCAGGGTGTGACATCCCTCTTCCCAATGGAGAATCTCTGTCAGTTCAGGGTCATCGTAGTGGTGTGATGGTGGGTATCATCTCAGCTATGCAAGCTCAGAAGTGTCTACGAAAGGGGTATCCTGCTATTTTAGCACTTGTTTCTGATCCTCAGCCTGAAGAGAGGAGGATCGAAGACCTGTCAGTTGTTCGTGAATTTCCTGACGTATTTCCTGAGGAACTTCCTGGGTTACCTCCTCAACGTCAAGTGGAATTTCAGATTGATCTTGCGCTAAGAGCGGCCCCAATTGCTCGAGCTCCTTACCGTCTTGCACCTGGGGAGTTTCAAGAGTTTTCCAATCAACTTTAGGAACTATTGGATAGAGCTTTTATCCGACCTAGTTCTTCGCCTTGGGGAGCCCTAGTTTTGTTTGTGAAAAAGAAAGACGGGTCTTTTCGTATGTGTATAGATTATCGGGAACTCAACAAGGTGACAGTCAAGAACCGTTATCCTTTATCGCGTATCGACGACTTGTTTAACTAGTTGCAAGGGTCGAGTTTTTACTCGAATATCGATTTAAGATCGGGCTATCATCAGATGAGAGTCCGAGAGGACGATGTTCCAAAAACGGCTTTTCAAACGCAATATGGTCATTATGAGTTTCTAGTTATGCCGTTTGGGTTGACAAACGCATCGGCGGTTTTCATGGAGCTCATGAATCGTGTTTGCAAGCCGTACCTTGATGATTTTGTTATCGTGTTCATCGACGACATTCTGATCTACTCTAAGAGCAAGGAGGATCACGAGCGGCACCCGCGTCTTATCTTGGAGCTTATGAGGAAGGAGCAGCTCTACGCGAAATTCTCTAAGTGTGACTTCTGGATTCGAGAGGTACACTTCCTTGGCCACATTGTGAATGAATCGGGAATACACGTGGATCCTGCTAAGATTGATGCTATCAGGAATTGGGCGGCACCAAAGAATCCTTCGGAGGTTCGACAATTTCTTGGCCTCGCTAGGTACTACCGAAGATTTATCAAAGACTTCTCAAAGATCGCTCAACCTCTTACTTTGTTGACACAGAAAGGGGTGATATACTCTTGGGGAACGAAACAGGAAGACGCTTACCAGTTGTTGAAACAAAAACTCTGCAGTGCACCGATCTTGTCTCTACCAGAAGGCACCGAAGATTTTGTGATATATTGTGATGCTTCCATTCAGGGTCTCGGTTGCATGCTGATGCAACGCGAGAAGGTGATAGCCTATGCCTCTCGACAGTTGAACGTTCACGAGAGAAATTACATGACTCACGACTTAGAGTTGGGAGCCGTGGTGTTTGCGCTTAAAATCTGGAGGCATTACCTGTACGGTACCAAATGCACTATTTATACCGATCACAGAAGCCTCCAGCATATTTTCGACCAGAAGGAATTGAATATGCGACAGCATTGCTGGGTGGAACTCTTGAACGACTACGATTGTGCAATCAAGTATCACCCAGGTAAGGCTAACGTTGTAGCTAATGCCCTTAGCCGAAAGGATACGAAACCCAAACGTGTGAGAGCCTTACAGCTTACTATCCACTCAAATCTTCCTGAACAGATTCGTTCGGCTCAGGCTGAAGCGTTGAAGGAGGAAAACATTAAAGCGGAGTATTTACGAGGCATGGACGACTTGTGGAAAAGTCTGGCGGCATGTATTATTTCATGGAACGGATATGGGTTCCATTGTCTGGAGATCTTAGAGAACTTGTGATGGACGAAGCACACAAGTCTCAATACTCTGTTCATCCGGGTTCGGATAAGATGTATCAAGACCTCAAAGTCTTGTATTGGTGGCCGAAGATGAAAGCTGACATCGCGACGTATGTGAGTAAGTGTTTGACTTGTACGAAAGTCAAGGTAGAGTATCAGAAACCCTCAGGCCTGCTTCAACAACCAGAAATACCCATGTGGAAATGGGAGCAAATTGCTATGGATTTTGTCACTTGTCTACCAAGAACTCAAAACGGAAACGATACAATCTGGGTGATCGTTGACCGCCTCACGAAATCTGCGCACTTCCTTGCGATCAAGGAAACGGATAAGTTCTCTCAACTCGCTGCTGTTTATCTGAAGGAAGTGGTTTCTAGACACGGGGTGCCAACCTCTATTATCTCTGATCGTGATCCGCATTTCATATCTGATTTGTGGCAATCAATGCATAAATCGTTCGGCTCACGCCTTGACATGAGCACTGTATATCACCCACAGACGGATGGTCAAAGTGAGCGAACCATCCAGACACTTGAAGACATGCTGCGAGCATGTGTGATTGATTTTAGTAAGGGATGGGAGAAACATTTTCCGCTGATCGAGTTCTCCTACAACAACAGTTACCACACTAGCATCCAAGAAGCTCCGTTTGAAGCATTGTACGGCCGGAAGTGTCGTTCTCCTCTTTGTTGGGCTGAGGTGGGTGACAGCCAAGTCATAGGTTCGGAACTTGTTCTCGAAACTTCTGAAAAGATTGTGCAGATCAGAAACCATATGGCGGCAGCGCGCGATCGTCAGAAAAGCTACGCTGAAAAGCGTAGGAAGCGTTTGGAGTTCGCTGTAAGCGATCGAGTTAAGTTGAAAGTCTCACCCTGGAAGGGTGTGGTGCGCTTTGGAAAGCGCGGCAAGCTTAACCCATGCTATGTTGGACCGTTGAAAATCTTGGAACGAATTGGTAAAGTGGCCTACAAGCTCGAGTTACCTGCTGAGTTGGGTAACGTTCATGATGTATTCCATGTTTCGCAACTGAAGAAGTGTTTGTCTGATGAAACACTTGTGGTACCACTTCAGGAGCTGAAAATCGACGATAAATTGCAGTTTGTTGAAGAACCCATTGAGATTATGGATCGGGAAGTCAAGGTTCGTAAGCATAGTCGAATTCCAATCGTGAGAGTTCGTTGGAACTCAAGACGTGGACCGGAGTTCACATGGGAACGCGAGGGTCAGATGAAGCTCAAGCACCCACACTTATTCCCAACTGACCAATCTAAATCTGATTCGACTGGTGAATTTCGGGGCGAAATTCCCTTTCAAGTTGGGGATGATGTGGCACCCGAGGAAAATCCACAGTCATTTTAATCCATCACTTCACTCCCCTATGACTGCTTGTCAAATTTCGGGACAAAATTTCTTTCAAGTTGGGGATGATGTGACAACCTGTATTTTAGACTTCCTTGATATTTTAATGTAGCTCGTATAAACGTTATGTGATCTTGTGATGTGGCTAGTTTTAACAGAGTGATATGAGTTTGATTATTACATGCTTGTGTGTGTATATATATGTATATAAGACTCGGTCGCACAAGGTGTGCTTAATCGCACAACCTCCTCATCGCACAACTCATATGGGAGGTGGGTTAGTGCGTGGCCCAAAATGGAACTCAAGGATGGGCTTCGGCCCATGCCTCCTACGTGCATACATAAAGGGGTGTATGGTTTTCTCATAATCTTATCATAACACAAAAACACAAAACCCTAGCCCTCTCTCCTCTCCCTTCGATCTAGACGGCAGCCTTCTCTCGGGTTCTTCTCAATTCTATCTTGTGTTCGGTTAGTACATGAATACCCTTGTTTGATTTAGTTCCTTCTTGTATTTGGTAATATGTTGATATAGTATGTTGTGTGATGAATCATTGTCTACGGTTGATTTAATAGGATTTGAGTGATGATAGGATTGGTCGAACATGTTATGCTAATTAGTTAATCGGATCTAACCTAGAAATACAAGGATGATCGATGAATTAGGGCTCATGTGTATTAGAAACCGAGGAACTCAACATTGTAATAATTGGGATACTAGGGAACGATCTGTGATCAATGTTCTTGATAATTAACGGATGTTTAAAAATTTGTGAATGATGATTAATGGGTGTGATTGATTAGAGAATTTAATTGAATAATTGTTAATCAATGTGTAACTGTTTGTTTCAATCGAGTGGGGGTGGAAAGCGAAATTAGTGGACTCTTAGGAGGGGGAGGCTATGGAAAGTTTGACGTAGAAAATCCATATTGAGATCTTGATCGCACAAGTTATGTGGATCGCACAAGTTATTGGGCCGGGAGTTATTTGGGCCGGGTACAGGGTTGAATATCACAACTGGTTGAGCCGCAGCCTAGTGCGGATTGCACAACCCGGGGCCAATCGTACAAGGGGTTGGTAGTCGCACAAGCCAGTTGGGCTTTGTACACTGTTGGGCCGGGTTTGCACTCGAATCGCACAAGGCTATCCGGGTGGCACAAGATAAGTGGGCCTGAATGCCTGGGCCGTATACGGTTTTGTTTGATGACTTGGACTGTTATGTAGTAGTTGTTATTGGACTTGCATGCCATGTGTTATCTGTTACGTGCTATGTGATGTATCGGTTAGGATGTGTTCAATACGTGTTCAATAGTGAATGAAACTGATTTAGATTGATAATCCTGTTAGGACGTGGTTGATCAACGGTGAACAAATAATTTCAATTACCGAGCAAACCAAGGTGAGTTCATTCCTCTTAAGCATGCGTCCCGGTGGTTGGGACAACCATTGGGTATCCCTGAGAGGGATAGGTTTTTGGGTAAATCAATTGGGTATTCCTGCGAGGAATACGTCTTGTGGGTAAAATCTAGAATGTTGTATAATATACTCTTCCTATCATGTTTAAGTCCCATCTTGTTTGTTACCTGAGAGGTAACGGGGTATTAGTTGGTAGCGCTATCTAGGTTTGGCACCCTCACCCCGTACCTGAGAGGACGGGTGTGAACTAATGACCCAGTCATGTCCAATGCTTTGATAGGAGCATTGGGGAAAGGGCAAAATAAATCAGGAGTCGTCTTGTATCCCAGGTATTATCAACATTGTAATCAAGGAACTAAACTAAACACTTGGTAACTAACGTTTTCGTAAAACTATGAACTCACCAGCGTTGTCTGATACACTTGTTGCATGCTCGCAGGACATTAGGTACTATGGACAAGGAACTTGCTATCTGGATGGCTGGAGTGGTCATGGGTCGTATCGCTTGGATATACAAGACTTGTTTACTGAGTTCACACACATTGGTTTTAAAACATTTGAAAAGTGTTTTATTATTTGCTTCCGCTGAACATGTTAAACTTGGATTACGTTTATGAATGTTTTAATCATTATAAATGGAAACTTTATTTTATAACTTGATGTTAGTTAAATGTGATTAGTGGCTAGATCCTGGTACGTCACACGCCTAGCGGGGTCACCGCATGTGGTATTTTGGGGGTGTGACAAATGCCAAGACACCACGGACAAATTATAAAGAAGTTTCACCTTCAACATAAGAAACTAGTTACTAAAGTCATTAATACAAAAGCAAATAAAAAGTGCGAAAGATTAAAAATAAAAAGTAATACATTAAAGACTTGTCCTCACCAAGTGATGTAAGAGACTTAGCCAAACATGGCCTTTAATTGACAAGAACTCTTACGATCAATCTTGGATCCCGAGACTACTACACACACTCTAAGGTGGATGATGGATGATGGTGGTGGATGTGGGTGTTGTGGTGGTGGAGTGGTGGCAAAGTGGGAGAGAGGTGGTTTGCCAAGGGATGCCATTGAAGTGAGCCAAGCACCCCTATTTATAGCCTGATCAGAAGCCCGCCCATGGCCCCGTGTCCGCTGGACACGCCCCCGTGGCCATCCTCTTTTTCTTCCTTCATTAATTGCTCTTGTCTGCATTAGGCTCCACACGGCCCCGTGTTCGCAGGGCATGACCCCGTGTGTAGAAGCGTATCTGTACTATCAAGATTTGCTAGATTCTGCGAATCTTAGCGTTCACCACGCCCCGTGCTCAGTGGGCACGCCCCCGTGGGGGGAGATAGAAGCTTATACAGCTTTGTCCTTTCTGCAGACATCTGACCACGCCCCGTGCTCAGTGGGCACGGGGCCGTGGTCAGCCTTCTGTTTTTTGTTTTTGCTCGGGGAGATGCTGTCGAGGGGTCGGGCATGCCACGTTTATTCCTTTTCTTTGCATTTATGTTAGTTTTTGCTACATATTTGTTTCTTTTGTTCATTTAAGCTCATTTCGTCCTGAAAATACAAAAGGAAGACAAAAACACACTTTTTCCAACATTAGTACTAAAATAGGGTTAGTTTTATGTCTCATTTGATGTAATTTATATGTTGCATTTTGCACACATCAAATACCCCCACACTTGAATCTTTTCTTGTCCTCAAGCAAATCTCTTTATTTTGTGGTTTACACACCCAAATGGAATGGGTAGAAGAGAAGTTTTGGGCTTGTCTTGAGCGTCGGGAATCCAAGATCTTTATTGGGTTTTATTTTTATGAGTAAATTTCTATTTTCGTCCCTAAGGTTTGTCAATTTTAACTAGTTTAGTCCAAAAATCTAATTTATAACAAATCCAGCCCTGAAGTTTGAATTTCTTAACGCTTTTCATCCCTAAGGGTGCTTTTTCATTTAATTCTCAGGGATGAAAAACATTAAGAAATGCAAACCTCAGGGATGAAAAACGTTAAAAATGCAAACCTTGGGGATGGTTTTGTTATAAATTAGATTTTTGGACTAAACTAGTTAAAATTGACAAACCTCAGGGACGAAAACAGAAATTTACTCTATTTTTATATTATTTATAATCCTATTTGTTATGATTTATTTAGAACGTTTCATAAGAGAAATTATTTATTGGGGCATAACATGCCTCTTTAAAATTCCATTTATATACAAGTTCACATACCTCACGGGAGATCACTCAACACTCAGCCGAAGATGTATTTTTGTGAAACACTCGAGACCAGCATGGAACTTACTTCTACCATATGCTTGCCAAGCAATCAATCCTCCTCCTTTTTAACTATAAACCTTTGTAAATATTAAGGGGACTTGGGGAAGGGCTAGGCTTGGGCTAAAGGTAGGTGGTTTTTGGGGTAGTGGTTAGTAAAAAGGGCTAAAAGCGTAAAAAGCGTCGCTCGTCGTAAAACTTTTTGTTTTTTGTGACTTTTATGCAAATTAAGCATTTTCAAACAAAATTTCTTTGAGGGCTTTGTTTGTTTATTGCTAGACTTCAATTTTTTTTTTGATAAGGAAACTTCACAAGAAAACCGAGCTTTTTACTAAAATAAAAGGTTGAAAAGAAAGCGGGTTTTGGTGGGTAAATGGTGTTTGTTTTGTGGGTTTAGAAATGAAAAAGTTTAGGCTTAAAGGGGTTAACTAGGGGGATTTTGGGTAGGTGATAAAGAAAATGAAAAATAATGGTGTTGAAAGGAAAATGGGTTAGTCCTAATGCCTCCATCATTTACTTACTTGGGTTTGAGTTGGTAAGGACTGGGAATGTATCATCGTGGCAAGTTCTAAAGTCGTAAGAACCAAGCGGCTATTCACACAAGAAACGAAAATGAGCATTTAATTTAAAGATGTATGCTTGTATGCTCAATAAAGGCTTAAAACTCACTTATTGTGGGAATGTGTTTATAATTTGATCAAGTATATATAATCAAATTTTAACTAGATTTGTTATACTGTTTCATAATTTTCTTATGTTACGACGCTATCGGTTGTAAATTTGTAAAAAATAACCTTTTGGAACTAGTTATTGCCAAATTAAACCAAAACAAATTAAAAAGATGAAATGTTTTTGAAAAAAATTAGGGTGAAATTTTTTTTGATAAGTTTTTGAAAAAAAATAGGCTTGTTATTAGGACTTGCAAAATTCAAGGTTTTAGCATCCCCCCATACTTAAATTACACATTTTCCTCAATGTGTCCCAAAAACAAGTTTTTAGATTTATTGAATGTGTAAAAAGGTGTTTAAAAACAAAGTTTTATGTTACTGGGCGTCTGGACACATGCCCGTGTTGGTCCGGGCACGACCCCGTGCTCAGATCACCAGTATCATATTAAACAGAAGGCTGGGCACAGGGGCGTGTTCAGCCGTGTCCAGTTACCTGAAGAACCACGGGCACGGGGGCGTGTTGGGCTGAGCACGGCCACATGCTGAACTTGCTGTAATGATGGAAAATTGTTGGGAGGCTCTGTTTTTGTGCATGGGGTGTGGGTTCAAGTTTCCCTTAGTAACCTCCACCATTTCGAGTGTGTTCAATTATTACAACATCATCCAAACACCATTTAAAAACCATCATTCATTCAAGAGTGAATTACATAATTTCTAGAAAACTAAAAACTAGATAAATAGGTCATAAAATTCAAAAAATCTTAAACCTTAAAGAAGTCCTAGCCTAGATATGTTTATTATAAGTTCAAAATTTCTGAAAAGATAATACTTTCGGTTGAAAAGGATTGTAGAACTTTTTCTACGGAAAGGGCACCTCACACATCGTTAAGCCATTCCTCTATCTTGCGGGGGAGAAGGAAGGCGGGCTCATTAGCTTCCTCATGTGGAGGATGTGCGACTTCCACCGGAACCTCTTGTAAGGTGTCAAGAGGAGGTTCTGGGGGGGGTGTCATCCCATCCGGTGGGATTAATAACTTCTTATGCCGAGTTCCAATCTTCTTGGGGGAAGATTGGTTCCATAGGAGGCATCATAAGAATATTCAAGCTTTGGTGCAAAAGGTTGATTTCTTGGAAGCTATTTTCTAGCCCCACCATTAGATAGTTGATACGGTCGATCAGGACTTCTTCTACGGATGTTATCTCGTCGAGTGCCTCTCTTAGCGCCATTACTTAACGCACAAGGGTTACTTTGATCGAAGGCCTTCGTTCCCTGCGACTGTTCCTTGAGTGAGCCGAAGAGGTTCCGCTATTTTGGCTCGACATTCTAAGAAAATAAGTCGAAAATTCAAATTAATGAAACAGTAACTTCGGCCACGGCCCCGTGCTCGTTGAGCACGGCCTCGTGGCCACCAATCTACAGATTTTTTAAACAAGGAATCTTGAAGTTTTAAAGTATTTTTCTGGCTTTTGAAGCATTTCTGAGCAGAAATAACTTAACACAGTGTTGTAAAACTTATTTTTGATAAGATTCCTTGATTAAACACCTAACAAATATCACAATTAAGCTTGAAAACTTGGAGATTTCAAGCTTTAATGGAGGTGTTGAGGAGTTAGTGAAGAAGAAGGCAATAGACAAAAGTAGTAAAGACAAGATGGTTGTTAAGAAACTTCTTTAGAATATACCTTGTTGGGTATATGTGAAGATCCCACCAGATCGTTATCTTTGGAATGAGTCTAAGTGTTCAGGAATCTTGCTGCATTTATAGAAAACGACAGCACGCTGACCACGGCCTCGTGTCGGCTGGACACGGCCCCGTGGTTAGACAAGAGTCTGACACATTTTGTCCGTATTCTGACTTAAGGTCAGACACAAATCTTCAGGTGGGCACGGGGGCGTGTTGACCTGGACACGGCCCCGTGGCTAGAGCATTTTTATGAAGTTTTGTCTTATTTCAAGGAATTTATCCAGATTGGGTGGTTCCTTACTGGATGGAACAACACCGAAGTGCTTGAGGTACCTTAATTGCCCTTGATTTAGACAAGAACGTAAGAGGTTATCGGAAACGGTGAATCCTAAGCTAAATACCGGTGGGCGAGACCAACCTTTATTTCCCTTATCCGGGCTCTCGTTAAAGAAGGTATACGTCAAATCGCTCAGGTCTATGTATGCATCGGTGGAGACCGATGGAGAGTCCTTCACGGCACAATCGACACAGGGACGACGATGTTGTTATATTCCCAATGCGATCTCAACAATTCTCCTTGATCGTCATTTTGAAATGAATTATTTATTTCCATCTCAAGCTCTTTTATCAATTGGAGAATTACTTCTTCCGTTTGAAATAATTCTTCGAGAATCATATCACCTAAAATAGATGATTGCGAGCATTCGAGGGAGAGATAGGGATTGTCTTTACTTTCGCCCATCTTAAAGTTACAGGAAAACGATGGGTCTATATAGTGGGGAGTGTAATTTAAAAAATAACATTTTTAAGCCTTCTTGAGATGCGACACATATTTGACACCACGCACCATAAGAGGAGCGAAAGTAAAAATGATCAGTATCACTCATGTTTGCGTCAGAAATTACCAACCGTCGGGATCTTACGGTTCTGTTTTCAGTATCTGAAGCTTGGGCACTGGGGCGTGTTAAGTGGGCACGGCCCTGTGTTCAGCTACTGTCTCACTTAAAATAGAATTGTCAGTACCAAAGATTGGGCACGGGGGTGTGTTCAGCGAGCACGGCCCCGTGCTGAGCTCTGCAGAAGCTAGAAAATCTAGAAAAATCCTAAAAAAAAAAAAGAAAAACGATTAGGCCGTTGATTCCTAACTTTCTTAAAATCCTTGTCTCCCCGGCAGCCGCGCCAAAAACTTGGTGTGTGTAAGGTGTAATATGTTTTTATTGATATTTTAAGCCCATTTTACACATTAGCCAAGTTTTAAATTTATAAAACACGATATTCTACTAACACTAAACACACACATGGGCAAGTGCACCCATCGTGAGCGTAGTATAGCGTTGGTAAGATACCGAGGTCGTCCAAGGACACAAGAGCTTTTAGTACCGGTTTATCCTCAACGTCTAATCAAATCAAAATTTTTAGAAAAGGTTTTAAACATGAAAAAATAAAAACAAAAATGCTGAAAAATAAAAATAAAATAAAAACAGATAGAGAGGATGAATCACTTGAATCCGACTCGCCTTTAATGTATCCTTTGATGATTTCCGCACTTTTGCACTTTTTAAGAGATTATCTTAGTTATAGTAGTAGGCCCCTCTTTTGAAGGTGACGTTACCCTCAACCCAGTGGTTTGAGTCAGCAAGGATACAATCCCAAAGGGTCGGAATATTGAAAGATAATTAATTAACTTATTAATGCGAAAAGTGGCAGGCCCCTATTTTGAAGGCGACGTTATCCTCGGCTAAGTGGTTTGAGTCAGTAGGGATACAATGCCAAGTAGCCGGTTTAATGTATTAATAGTAGTTTACATATGAGGGGATCAAGCCATTTGCACCCCCGCCATCCAATACTAGTGGGTATTGAAGGTGGTCCTAGTAAGCTTGACCTAGGTCCTTGCAGGATCTATACACTGAATAAGGCAAGAACCTTAGTAAACCATTCCCTTAACCCCCGACCAGGTAGCCAACATATCTCTATACAGACCGTAGAGATATGAATGGTGAAAATCTTTTACTTTATATAGACAGTAAAGTAATGCCAAGACACCACAGACAAATGATAAAGAAGTTTCACCTTCAACATAAGAAACTAGTTATTAAAGTCATTAATACAAAACCAAATAAAAAGTGCGAAAATATTAAAAATCAAAAGTAATATATTAAAGACTTGTCTTCACCAAGTGATGTAAGAGACTTAGCCAAACATGGCGTTTGATTAACAAGAACTCTTACGACCAATCTTGGATCCCGAGACTACTACACACACTCTTAGGTGGATGATGGATGATGGTGGTGGATGTGGGTGTTGTAGTGGTGGTGGAGTGGTGGAAAAGTGGGAGAGAGGTGGTTTGCCAAGGGATGCCTTTGAAGTGAGCTAAGTACCCCTATTTATAGCCTGATCAGAAGCCTGGCCACAGCCCCGTGTCCGCTGGACACGCCCCCATGGCCATCCTCTTTTTGTTCCTTCATTAATTGCTCTTGTCTGCATTAGGCTCCACACGGCCATGTGTTCGCTGGGCATGGCCCCTTATTTAGAAGTGTATTCGTACTACCAAAATTTGCTAGATTCTACGAATCTTAGAGTTGACCACGCCCCGTGCTCAGTGGGCACACCCCCGTGGTGGGCGATAGAAGCTTCTACAGCTTTGTCCTTTTTGCAGACATCTGACCACGCCCCCGTGCTCAGTGGGCACGGGGCCCTGGTCAGCCTTCTGTTTCTTGTTTTTTCTTGGGGAGATGCTGTCGAGGAATCGGGCATGCCACATTTATTCCTTTTTTTTTGCATTTCTGTTAGTTTTTGCTGCATATTTGTTCATTTTGTTGATTTAAGCTCATTTGGTCCTGAAAATACAAATGGAAGACAAAAGCACACTTTTTCCAACATTAGTACTAAAAAAGGGTTAGCTTTTTTGCCTCATTTGATGTAATTTATATGTTTCGTTTTGCACACATCAATATCATGTGTGTCCGTCACTGTGCGAATAGGCTAGTTAGAGTGTGCGTTGAATATTGTATAGATGAGAGTTAGAAATACGAGATTATATTGAAAAGTTCCCTTCGTACAAAGGGACACAAGCTTGTTCGCACGAATTGACTTAGTTCATTCGCACAAAGCCTCATTCGCACGAAGAGGTTAGCCTATAAATAGGAGTTGTGAGTGATAGTTGAAAGTGTTGATACACTTTTGTGTGGACGCGACACGTTCGGTTCAAGCCTTTAACGGAATGAAGACCAAGTCGGGTATCCTCCTATCCCACTTGGGTCCGACAAGTTTGTTCTGTTTAATTTGTAATGTATAAACAAACAATTCATGTTGCATTTAGGGTAGTATTTATTTGTGTGTTTAGTTAGTAAGCTGGGCTAATCCTTCTTTGGGCTTAACCTTCACTTGGGCCCAAAGTGAGCCTCCTGGTCATGACGAAACATGAAGAAACACAAAGTGTTTCTTCATGCTAAATGACAAAGCTACGAAGAAACAAAGCACTACAGGACAAAGCCACGGTGAAGCACAAGTGTTTCATCACACTACATGACGAAACACGACGAAACACCCTGTTTCGTCGTGTGATTGGGCTGCTTCAGGCCCAATGTTGTTTCGTCGTAACCTTGTGTGTTTCGTCGTAGTTAAGGCCCAGCTGCTATATAAACAGCTTTCTGGTTTCACTTTGAAACCAGATGAGAGCATATACCCTGAGAGTTATACTGTAAAACTGTGTGTGTATCAGTTGTTCTCGGTTCTCATCCTGTTTAATCGATAGATTGTGTTTCGTTGATTATTCCGTGTGTGTTACTTTATATGTTTGATTTGGCATAGTTACGTGGATTCCGCACACGTATCCGTGTTTGCTATAAACAAGTGATTTGGTTTTCGTTATCGATCCTCAGATTTCGGGACCTACAAGTGGTATCAGAGCGTTTGGCTCTTATCCTTGTTTAAAATCAAATATAGTTCGGTTTTTATCAAGTATTTGTGGTTGGTTTTCTGAAAAGTGTTTCTTGAAAAATCATATTTTCTGAAAAATATTCATAAAATATGTTTGTTTCTTGATGTTTGCTAAAGAGTTTTATCAAAAACCTTGTTAGATTGTTTGTTCATGCTTTAAATCGGGTTTTTAGTGAAAGTCTTGTGCATTTTCGTGTTTCGTAAAATTATAAGTTACCGGAAAACTCATTGTTCTTGAGTGTGTTCTTTAAATCTTCAAACTGTTCTTATCATACTTGTGCATTTGATCTGTTTATTGCATCAATCAAAGTGTTTGTCAAATATAAAACATTAAGTTGACTTATGTGTACATGTGTGATGATTAGTTTCTGAGAAAAAGGAAAAGGTGCTTTGAAACTCTAAACCAGAAAAGAAGGGTGTGTTGAAATTGTGTTACCAACTTACTTTGTGTCAGAAAGATAAGATTTAATTTTAAAATATCTCACCAACTTTCTGAAACCCTATCCACGACGAAACAAGCAGGCGACGAAACAAAAGCGTTTCGCCATAAATATCTTCGACGAAACAAAATCCGTTTCGTCATAATATCTTCGACGAAACAAGTCTGTTTCGTTATCATCCATTTCGACGAAACAAGTTCGTTTCGTGGAAAGTGTTTCGTCATCTGTTGTCATTTTTATACAGAGGACTTGTAAAAGTGTTCTAACTATGTGTTTTCAAGAATTTGATCAGGTATTCCACTTCATACATCAAATATGAGCTGCACATGTCCGTGGGATTGGAGTATGGACTCGAGACCAAGTCAAGATCAGACCTCTGCAGCAGCATGGGTAAAGAATGTTTTTCATCAACCTTCTATAAGTGCAGGACAATGGGCACTTGTATCAAATCAAAATATTCAAAATATTCAAAATCTTTTGCTCAGCGAGAGCGAAACGGGCAGCAACAATCGCCCACCAAAGTTGAATCATATGAACGATTTTCCATCATGGATAGGTTGTTTCCATACATACATTCAAGGGCAAAGCACCGATCTTTGGAGGTATTTCATTACTCCACGCAACAATGCCCTCGAAGTAGCAGCATCAACGGCAGCGGGTTTTACTAATATGCAAGAAGAAGACAAGAAAGCCTATGAATTAAAGAAAAAGTCATTTGCTATTCTTACACAAGCGCTTCACAAAGAAATCTATCATCAATTCTCTTATTGTACGGACACGAAAACATTATGGGATGCTTTGGTAGTAAGAGGAGAAGGAAATGCAGCTACTAGAAAGACACGTCATGATCTATTGAAGAAAGAGTTTGAATCATTTCAGTTCTTGGAAAATGAAACTCTAAATGATATGTCTACACGTTTTTATCATTTGATTAGTGAAATGTTTGCTTATGGTGTTACTTCAACTCAACAGGAAGTCGTTGCACGGTTTGCTGATTCTCTACCTCCAAAGTGGAGCCCATACATTGAGCTTTTAAAGCATACCGGTGTTCTAGATGCTGAAAATGTCAATATCTATGAATTTATACAGAAGCTGGAACACAAGAATGATGAAGAAATTCGGAAAGCTAAACGAATTCATGCTCCTCAAAATACCGAAATGTATTATGGAGGAGGTTTTATCCCGTTAGCTAGTTCCAGTTCAGCTCAGCAACCAAAGTTACAAACGGCGTTTGTATCAAATACAAACTCTTTTCCGTTTCCACAATCAGCTCCACCTCCGGTCTTCGATCCGAGTGCCTATCTTCCGCCAGCGCATTTGAGTGCTCAAGCTCAGGCTTATTCTAGACCTCTATTTGGAATTCCTTTTCTTCCTTTTACACCTCCAGTTGCCACTACTCAACCTCAGTTCAATCCGAGTGCTTATATTCCTGTCCAACCACAACAACAAGCCCAACCACAACAACAGCAAGCTCATTATACCAACAATCCTCCACCCACAAACCCTAACACAGTCAAAGTTGATACATCAAACCTCTCAAATGTTAGCATTGAAGTAGCAAAGGAACATATGGAACTCGTTAATACAATGGTCAGTGCTTACTGCGGTTTGGTCGCAGGTCAAATTGGAAACATCAGTTTGACCAACGAAGATTATCTACAAATCAACCGTGATGAAATGGAGTTGATAGATATAAAGTAGGCGTTCGCAAGTGCTGTTAGAAGGGCGAAGGACTTTATGGTTCGAACAGGGAGAAGTTCTTTGGAAAGTAAACAGGATACAAAGTACAGATTTGATAAAGAAGCAGTTACATGCTTCAATTGTGGCGAAAAGGATCACTTCAAACGTGAGTGCACCAGACTAAGTAAACAAGGCAACCAGAATCCATTCAGAAATCAGACAAGTACTTCCAATGCCAATCAAGATAACCGTGAAAAAGGGATAGTAGCGGTGAATAACAACCAGAACCAGTCTGGACCTTCAAACACCAATCGACCATTGACCGTTCAAGCTGATGAAGGGTTTAATTGGTCTTTACAACTTGGGGAAGGTGATCAAGATAAAGGAGGAACAACGTGTTATGCAAAGATCATCAATCACATCAAGCACGTTCACAAGGAAGAATTTTCTGAAAGTGACGACAGTTCGGGTTATATCGGGAGTTCTGATGAAGAAAGTTCTACTTCGGGCGATTATCATTCTGATGATGTGAGGGAAGAAGCAAGTTCTGATCTTAATGACTTGTTGAATGAAGCGGAGGAGTTGAAATGTCAGAAATCAATTCTGATCAAGAAGGCTGCTGTAGCATCTCAAGAAATGGAGAAGTTCTTCTCTGAAGATGGATCTTTTTCTTTTCAAACTGCCTTTATGGCAAATGTCTCAGCCTCTACGAGTCAGGTAAATTCTGAAACTCCTGCTCCTAGTGTTTGTAATGATTGTGCTGATTTGAAGCTTGAATCTGAAAAGCTTCATAGTCATAATCAAAGTTTGGTTGTTGAAATGTCCAAGTGCAAAGAAGCGAATATGGCTCTGGTGAGAAACGAAAAGGAGTTTAAATCTGTAATTGAAACTTTAAAGAAAAATGTTTCCGAAGTAACCAAAACTGTTTACCATAAACAAGTTAGTATTAACAATTACATTAACATTGTTGAGGAAACCAAAAAGGAATTAGCCATTGCCACATGCGAACATGATGCAATCAAGCAAAAGTTGGAGAGTTATTCTAACTCCCGATTTGTGCTCGATCACATTATTGACGTTCAACAACTGAAGGGAAACAAGAAAGGTGTTGGGTATAAGAAGTGTCCGCCTCCTTTAAGACATAATTATACCTATATGCCTGATGAAGAGGATATGCCTCGATTTGAACCCAGTGTACCTCTGGATTATGAGGAAGTTACTACTGGCATAGGGTTCAAATCGGACAATTCTTCGAGTACATCATCTGATCAAAAGGAAACTTCAACATCTGCGAAACTAAGTCCTCCAATCATTGAGGACTCTGATTCATATGATGATGAATCAGAATCAGCTACGAATGACCAGGATGAATCACTTGATAAGAAAAAGGGAATAGAAATTCCAATTGAGAATCATATTCTTTGTGATCCTCCTATTCCTGCTGTGCAACAAGTTGCCAAACAAGTGATAGATCCTGTCAAGAATGACAAGAATTCTGTGTCTGCCGTTAAAAGTAATAACATGTTGTACACTTTGGTTGGTGATTCTAAAATCTATTCAAATCACGATTTTCCAATTAAGAATGTCAATCCATCTTCGATTGATCAAGTTTTTGAAAATAATACAAACAAGTTTTTGGGAAAGACAATTCCAGGTATCATTGTAACTCAATGTGACCAAATTCCAAAAGCTACAATCAAGAAACAATTTGGAAATAAAAAATCACTAACAAAGCAACAACCTATTGCTCCTAAAGGTAAACAACCAGTTCAACGAGCTCAAAGGCCTAATGTTTCTAAATCAAAATTTGAAACAAAAGGAGTTATCAGAAGAAAAGCAATGATGTCAGATTCGTGGAATCTGAGGGTACTGATAAAATTGAGACTTTTGAAAATAAATCAAACACTGATTTTATCCAACAAGTCAAGATTTTAAAGCGTGACAGTCAAAACAATTACACTCAACATACAAATGGGTGTGATGAAAAGACAAGTACCTCAGGTTCTACGGGTTCGACATCTGCTCGTCGATCAGATTCTCCTAAATTTGTTGAAAGGAGAACATGTTTTAAGTGTTGGGAGTTTGGGCACATTATCAAAGATTGTGTAAACACTCCTAGAGAGAAATTTGTTGAGAAAGCACCACCTGAAAATGTTTATCCTCAACGTCGTCCCGTTTCGCCAAAACATGATAAAAGAACTGTTAAAGAACAGGAAACGAAACAACGACGTCAAAACGTCAAAGCTGTTGAAAAGGCTTTAAAATCTGAAGTCAAAACAGTCAACAAGGAACCAAGTTCTTCACATTTTTTAAAACCAGAAGTTTCAGAATCTTTTCATAAAACTACATCTGGTAAAACAAATCAAACTTGGAAACCAAAGACTGGTGAAAATTTAGGGGGAGGTGTTGTCTTACAAAATCATCAAGAGATCAAGATCATCTTTCGTGATTCTTAGAGACGACCCAAGACCACTAAGGCTTGGGTCGCCATCCTCAACTGATCATTGATGATATGTGCAGGGTGTTCCAGGAGGAACTATTAATAGTCATTGGATTGTTGATAGTGGAGCATCTAGGCACATGACAGGCGACTTACGGCTTCTATATGATGTGAGAAATATTAGAGGAGGCTATGTCGCTTTCGCTGGAGACAAAGGCGGGTACATCACTGGAGAGGGAATGATCTCTAATGGTGTTGTATGTTTCGATAAGATCAATTATGTTCGTCAAATTGATCACAATCTTCTCAGTG
>JARYGA010054264.1:0-38152 GCA_030545235.1 Helianthus tuberosus
CATTGTAGTTGGCTGCTACGAGGTATGGGTCAACATCGGGGGCATTGTAGTAGTTGTACCCAGAGTAGGCAGGCTGCTCAAAAGGGTTATACGCCGCTACACCGGCGTATGAAGGAATTGGGTTATCATAACCCACTGGTGGCAGTGCGACTGGCGCAGAGTCCACCTCGGAAACAGGGTTTGAAGGCCCACCCATCTGTGGGTCTTCATAAAGTGGCAGGTAGTGACTGCCACTTGAATGCTGAGGGGTGCTGAAGTGGAAATTCCCTCCTCGCACGGACATCCATGCTCCTGATCTCCTACACCTCGGTGGCTCTGGAGGCGGTTGCTGTTCTGGCGGCGGTGGTGGCGGTGGAGTCACTGCTACAAAACGTGAATCCTCAGAGGATCCTGCCACTGTTGCTGCTGCGATGGGTTATAAGAGGGAGTAAACACCCAGTCGTATTGGGAAAACCTTGCCTCATAGCTGTCTGGACCACGATAAGGTGATCCATGAAAAGACGACCATGCCACGATAGCTGTCTCGATGGGGTGAGTAGGTGTCCCAGATGGTGGTTCGGTGGGATCCGGGTCATCATCCATCTCCATGTCCTGAGCTTCAGGGAAATGGTCTTCGGGGCCCAATGGGTTATGACCCATTGGTTCTTCAATCTGATTTACCGGGTTAAACCGGCTCTGGAAATATGGGGTCGGGTCTTGAAACGCGCGGTGTGACCCCGACCGCTGTAGTGGTAGGTAAGAACGGCGTGAATGGTCGGACTCGTTGCCTTGATGGAGTCTGAAGGAATCATGGTAGGAAGGTGAGGAGCTAAGCGAGACAGAACGCCTCGCAGGCTCTAAGTAGGTCCTCCAGTCTTCTTGAGGACTGGTGCTCATTGTAACAGACGGAGTTCGCCGGTGGGAAGGTCCGGCCTCGTGATCGTTGGGGGTGTTGAATGGCCCCTTTCCTCGTCCTCCTCTTCGGAACCTTGGTGGCATTTTGTTGAACCTGTCAAAACAAACAAAAGAAACAACAAAGGAAAACAATAAAAGGCAAAATAAAAAGAATTAGGATTAGTCCTAAGTTCTTTGTCTAGACTCGGAAGTCGAGGAATGTGCAAACTGTGTCATTGAGATTAAACACAAAAGGCTAGTGTTTAATTCACTCAATGTTGGCACTGATACCAACCTGTCACACCCCGATATTACCACGTATTACCGGTGGGCCCGGTGGGGAGTATCGTGACGTAGTTGATATCATCATAGACAGTTTATCACAGTTTAATACATAGCGGAAGTCGAAAGATAAAAACATTACAAACCGAATGAAAGTAATATCAATTATTACAAAAACAGTTGTAAGGGATCCACAGGCGGATCAAGATAAAAGGAACATTGTTCAACAGATTTATAAACATCTAAGCTTGCAAGACTCTGTATTGATGCTAGCAGTTGCCAGCCCATTTCGATTAGTACCTGCACTTAACGTTTTTGGAAAATACGTCAGTTTTCACTGTTAAATACAATTAACCGACTCATTTTGAAAAATTTTAAGAAAATTGATTTGAATGCACAAGGCACAAAATATCTTTTATAACTTGGGATAATTATTTAAAAATAAACTTGTTAAAGAATTACATGTTTATTATACGTTCAGTAGCCCGGGCTGAAAACCAGGTTAAAGATTAACAGACTCACCACATAATATATCCCACGGTGAGTTATTCTCGAACATGTGGGTACATTATTTTACATACGCACCGGCAGGTTTATGCCTACACCCCGTGCTTAAGTCGTGGCCATTTCAATGAATGAGCCTAGGATATCCAGGACATGGTTATTAACCCTCCAAAGGCTTAGAATAAACAAAACAGATTAATCGGGTTATCTCAATGATTTAACCTTCATACGATTAAAAATTCAATACCCGACCAAGCGGTATTTTATATACCGTACCCCAAGCTCGTATAAGGGAAAATAAGTTAAAAGTATTTACCTGAGAAAATTATACAAATTTATCCTAGCCGTATACAATCAGCAAGTGCAGTTATCTTTTACTGGGCTCCTAAATCTGGAATGAAGGTTTTTAATAACTTATTATATTCCTAACGGGTCCCACTTAAGGTTAAACTTAGACCGGTTAGTTTTAAAGAAAGGTATACGGTTCAAAACGCAAGACTAAGCGAAGAGCGGATTAGAATGTGGTTTAGACCCGACAAGTATGAAGACTTGTATAACATGGGTAAACTAAACACATTCTGGATTTTGAAGTGAAAATGATAAGGTTTGACCCGTTTCGGTTAATTTATGCAAACTAGTTACATAAACCGTACCAAACGCGATAAATGCATAACGGGTAACCAAATGAGTCATGAACAGGTTCCCTAAGTTAATTTGCCTTAAATATGTTGTGATATCAGTAGGATACCTTCCATTATGCCCAAAACGAATTTAAAATCAATTTAAGCCCCGTAGGGGTATTTTGGTCATTTTAAGGATTATAAAAGAGGTTAAATATTAACCTGAGGTTCTGGTCTTAAACGATCAGTAAAAATATTTATTTTTGCAAGTCATATCAGTAAGGTATTGCATATATGTGAAATTTATCATTTATAACCAAACTATGCACCGTAGGGGAATTTTGGTCATTTCACATAAGCTTTGGTAGGATCGTTTTACCGACCAAAACAAGTCGTTCAGAGGTGTTCTACTCAATATGAAAGGCGGAAATAGACATACTGAGTTCGATTCAGCTAGATATTCACTTTAAATGTCTTTCTGATTGATTTGACAAAGTTTTACAGCGAATAGACACTTCGGCAGCACTTCGGCTCCGGAATCACACATACAGACCTCACTCAAATGAAATTACAAGACTCCTATTTATAGGCAAACTAATTTCGCACCAACTGGTTCACACAAAATCACCTTCACACGAAATCATAATTTCGTTTGAAATTACTTGCTGATTTCGTGCGAAATTACATACTGTAATTTCGTGCGAAATTACCTTTTACCCTAATTTTGACAGTTTCCTCGAATAACGTGCCCTGATCTATCTACAAACTAGTACAAGACTCGATACAAGATGAAGTCAACAGACGTATGCACCAACAGACTCCCCCTCGGATGTTGACGAGTCTTCAGTATCGAGTCTTCAACGTCTTCAGTCTTTATCAGTCTTTTAGTCTTCCTAAAGTATCTGACAATGTAAAACTTCCTCAGTCTTCTCTCTTTTCTTTTCATCAGCACTAACATATAACTTCCCCTCGGATGTTGAACTAATCTTCAATCTTCACAGGTTCAGAATCACAACCTGACTCTCTAACACTCAGAATCAGAATCTGGAACCTGGCTATCCTGCACATTCTCTACCTCACAATAAATTTCACAAATTTAACATTTGACAAATTTATAATTCATTTGCAGTAATTAATCAATCAATGAATGATTTTACAATGTTAATATCTGATGAACCACTTGTAGGCAAAACATTAATTTTTATTCATTATAAATAGACTCCCCCTTACGAAATGTTCATCATGTTCAGCTCTTGGAATTTTGAAATTCAGCTCTTCAACATCAGTTGTCGAAAATCTTTTTTCATTTTTCAAAACTTTATGCTAAAACACTCCTAAAATCTTTTTGGATTTTTGATTAAAAATGAAATGCAGTAAAGAAATATTTACAGACAATATTTTTGTGAGTTTGTGTAAGAGGATCATATCAGTTTTTGAGACAAATCACCAACACCGTTAAGCTATAAACATTTTAAGTTCAAAACGATTCACTGAGATTGTCAGTATACTGATCCACTTAAATTTTCACACAAATTTCAACTGTTTCGAGATACGAGATTAATGTTTTAAGCACTTAAACTTATACGCATGTCCCACCTCAGAATATACTCCCGTATCCAGATCCCAATATTCAGTCTTACAGGTGAGTATACCTAGATGATATCTGTAAAGGGTTAAATGCGAGGGCCGTGAGAGCTCAGGCTATTGCTTTCGCAAAATCAGAGAGATGACGGCTTCGACTTTTGGTGTGTTCCCTTTAGAGAATCTTTTCTTCAACAGCACATGATTAGCATTTTGCAATGTTTCATCATTTTTTATGCTGAGGGGGGTGCTGTATTTCAAGCACGCAGAAAGTATTATACGGGGACTAGGCCATTGCTTCCGCAAAATCAGAAGTCCCGGGATAATACCCCAGATATCACTAAGCATAAAGACCTAGTATCTCAGAAAGAGGGACCTTTCAAACAAGATTTCGGGGGTTACCCATATATCCGAGAGATGTTCCCCACGAGATAAGTAAGTTTGAAATTTAGGTTTATATCTCGACATAATCTACTAAATGTGCAAAAACCTACTGGCATATCATTAGTGAGACCGTTTATCACTTTTAAACTTTCCAATTCTTTAGCATGCTGTGATAGTCCACTGATGTACTATCATTTCCTCTTTTTACAACAAAACTCATTTTTGCTTTTATCATGTTTTTGGATTTTTCAAATTTTCAAATGTTTTTGGATTTTCTGAAAATTCTTACTCCACCTAAAATTCAAAATCATTTAAAAAAAATTGAAAACAAACTGTACAAGGTAAAGTGACAACTGTTGTGAATTGCTTCAATTCGCCATCCACTTGGCATAAACAATCAGAACTCCCCCTTACAACAAACTATTTTCCCATTAAGATTTCAAAACATTTAAGTTTGTTTTAATCAAAATGGTTTTTCCGGAAAATAAGTTTTGTTGATTTTACCACTTGTAAAAATGGGGTTTGGTTCATCATTTTGTTCTATTTTCAGATCATGAGTTTATCCTCATTCAAAACTCTTTGAATAAAGATTAAATCAAGTTCAAATGAATGACCTTGATTAACCACTTGTACGTTCAACTTTACCAGATGTAACATGACATATGACAAATTTATGAACAACTACCACTTCCAAACTAAAATACCACTTGTAAGAAAGATGTCGATTCCTACTCCACAGTTACCAACCTGGGAGTTCTGGCAATTTCACCACCTGTAGAATTTAACAATTTTAGAAGTACAAATTTTTAAGAATGATGCCGATTCATGCTCCACGATAACCAACTTGGGAGCTCCGGCAAGTCAGGATTTTTAAGTAAAAAACACAGACACCCAAGCCTGATCAACTTTGGGTGTAATCAAATCATCTTCAGTCGGGTAATAAGTTGCCTTTTTTGTTGCATAAAAATCTTTAACCCCTTTGGCCTTTCCATCAACCATTTTCCCAAAAATCCTTTTTACTTTCCCATTGAACGCTTTCTCGACATCAAATTCTTTCTTTTCAGAATAGAATTGATTCGAGATTTCAACTTTGCCAACTTTTTGTTTGAAATTTTCAGTCCTCAATGGTGGAAAGTTTTCATCATCCATTGGAGGAACTAATTTCTCATCTTTTACCTCAACTTGTGGCTCCTCTAATTTTGTGGAATCAGATTCATTGCCAGATTTCACCTCAGATTTCTTAACAACCCACATTTGGTTGTCAAGATTAACTCTTCTTTTGTAAAATCTTTTCTTCGAACATTCACCAACTTCATATGTTGAATTTTTAAAAACTTTGAATTTTTCAGTTGGTGGTTCATTTTTCTCAACAATCTTTCCTTTAAGTTTAGAAACAACTTCCTGTTTGATGTTGGTTGCTTTAGGACAATTCCAAGCAACATGACCAACTTCTTGACATCTGTAACAGGTTCTTGTTTCCTTTCTTTGATATGCTCCATTCTTCATTTCTTCTTGCTTCTTAGCAAAAAAATCCCTGTTTGATTGCTTCCAGAATGAGCTCTTTTCTTCTTCTTCCGAACACGCTCCTGAAACAAATACAGTTTTTGGTTTATAAGTTTTCTCATTTTTATGATTTTTCGGTGGAATAAAACCAAGACCTTTCTTTTTGAAATTACCGTTATGGTTTGGTTTCTTTTGATAACTTGAACCAGAACTGTAACCCTTTTTCTTGTTTAATCTTTGTTGAACTCTTGAGGTGTAAGGTTTAGGTTTTTCAGAAAGATTTACATATTTTATTTCAGAAATGTTAATTTCTGTTAGTTTGAAAACCTTTTTTATCATTTCAGGTTTAACACCTCTTATTGGAAATTCCTCATCAGAATATAATTTGTCTGAATCATTCAAAGTGTATGCCACTTTGATTGGTTCGTCATTCAAATTAGATTTTGATAACATAAATTCTTTATTGTAAACCCGTTTAACCGATGACTTTGGACTGTCAACTGATGATGATCCCGATCTTTCAGACTCAGACTTTGACTCCGACTCCTCATCTTTATCTAACACCTGATCGACCACCTTTTTTATTAACTCAGACTCATGATCAGTGTCAGACGATGTAAACGTGACGTCAATGTTTTCTGGTAAATCATCAGTTGTTTCAGACTTTAACTTTATATTGACAGCTTTTTTGACTTGCTCCTCATTCGGTTTTCTGGGATAATATCCTTCCCAGATCGGAGGCGGACACTTGTTATAATTTCCACTTTGTTTCTTACCAGTATCCTTCTCTTTTGACTTCTCATCTTGAAATGCTTTAAGACCTGCAACAGTTGGATAAATTCTGTCAATCAAATATTCAGAACTAGAATAACTCTGTAACAACCGTCTGATTCTTTCATTCTCTATTTTTTGTATCTCCAACTCTTGCTTCCACTTTGCACTTTCTTCAATGTAATAATTGATGGCTTTCTGCTTTGACATCATTACAGCATTCATCATTGTCAATGCATCTTCTCTTTCAGAATTTGTCTTTTGCAGACCAGTTACTGTTCTGTTCAATACATCATATGATTCTTTTACGTAGTTGAGATCGAACAATAACTTTTCTTTCATTTTATCTTGCTCACTCAACTTTTCATCTTTTTCTTCACACTGTTTGCAAGATTCTGAACACTTTAGACACGGTTTAATCACCTCAACGATTTTTTCTATTTGTACTATTTTTTCAACTTCAACAACTTTCTCAACTTCAACCACCTTTTCAGCGATTTTAACTTCTTTACTTTGGTCAGATTTCTCTTTTTGAGCAATGCTTTCCCATTTCATTTTCCTTTGTTCTTTTGCTGCTCGTCTTTCCTTCAGTTTTTCCAATCTATCTGCCAAATAAAATTGAAAACTTTCAGGAGATAACATAGATTTTCCAATGTTTATTTGTGTCTCCTCTTCATCATCACTATCATCAGATGATGATTTATCAAACACTAGCTCTTGGATGATTTGTGCAGTGAGAGCTACTACTTTTGAATCAGGTGGAATATATTTGTCCCAACTGAAACCCTCTGCCATCTTTTCATCATCTTGATCAATGATACCAAAATTAGCTTTCTTATTTGCTTCTACGATCATTTTGGCATGAGCAGTTTGTGGTTCCTTTTGTTGATACGGTTGATCAGCAACTTGTTGGTATATGGCTTTCCGATAGTAATCATCTTTTCCAAACAGATTATGTGCTCCACTTGCTTCTCGATTTTTACATTCGCTCTTGAAATGTCATTTCTCCCTGCATCGAAAACAAGTAACTTTAGATTTATCAAAACCCAAAGTAGAAATATTTGCATCTCTAAAATCATCTCTTCCTGTAATCATCTTGAACTTTTCAGCTCTCCTCAAAACACTAGCTAAACACCATTTGATGTCCATGAGCTCCATCTCTTCTGCATCTATCTGATCATAATCCTCTTTCGTCAGCATAGGATTCCCAATCCTCCCTGCAACAAATCCTTCAAATGATTCCAACACAGTAGCAAGTAACGACATGTGACTTTTGGCAATATCTTCAGAAAAATTTTGACCATTCTGAAGATGTAACGCGATATTGCAATTCAACACTTGACCATTACTACTGTTTGAACTTTGAAACTGATGACTTGAAGTTGAACTCTTTGGATTAACACTCGGATATGATGAAAATCCACTGCTGCTGTTTGGACTTTGATTTACTGAACCAGATGAATTTTCATCACTAAAAGCAGTTTGGACTTTCGGACTTGCTTCCACCTCTTGAACACTTCCTTTGTAATACATTTTGACATCTTGTTGGCCACTCGGACTGTTCATTCTAGCAATCTTCTGTTGTTCCAAATCTTGACCCTCAATCTTTTCAATGAACTGTGAAATAGTCAACTTGTCATATTCTCCAGTATTCTTCAAAATCATCAAGTATGTACCCCACTCTTTCTGAGGTAATGCATCAGCTAACTTATCGAGCCATTCTTCTTGATCTTTGACAATTTCTAACAAAGGCATAGATCGCACTAAGTGGCAATATCTTTCAATCAGCTTCTTTGGCGATTCTCCTGGCAAACTTGAAAACAAATCAAACTCTTTTTTTAGCAATGCTTTCTTGCTCCTGATCATCTTTTCACTTCCTTCAAACTTAATTCTAAGTGCTTCCCAAATCGAACGTGAAGTGTTATCATGTTGGAGCAAAATGAAAATATCTTCTTTCACAGCTTGCTGTAGCAAAATGATCATCATCTTTTCTGCTTTGTACATGTCTCGTTCTTTGTCCGTAAATTCAGAAATTGTTTTAATAACTCCCAAATCTGTACGCGGGTTGACATACTTTTTCTCAATACATTCCCAAGATCTCAAATGATTAGCTTGAACCCAGTTTTCAAACCGATCTTTCCAACCATATTACTCCTCAATACCCATGAGTTTCGAGGGGTTTTTGCAAAGTTCCAGTTTCGTTTTCCAAGTTCATACTTTGAGCAATGGCAGCCGGAGTAGTCGGGGATGTAGCAAACGCGTTGTAGAATTCCTCTTCCATGATTTGGTAACAATTTTCAAAATCAGACACTTTCAAACGAAATTAGAATCTTCAAACGAAAATCTTTCAAGCAAAATAACTTCTCAAGCGAAACATCCTCCACAAACGAAATAACCTGCACAACAGTTTCAAGCGAAATAACAACACAAACGAAATTAGAATCTTCAAACGAAATTAGGGATTTCGTTTGAACCGACCAAACGAAATTTAATTTCGTACGAAATTACAAACAAATTCAAACGAAATCACAACTTTGAAACGAAATTGTAATTTCGTATGGAATATCTCAAGCGAAATTATAATTCCGTGCGGAATTAGGTGCAATTTGAAACGAAATTAATCTCAAAATGTAATTCCGTGCGAAATTAAGATGCTATTCCACGCGAAATTATGCTGATGTCATCATTTCGGTCAAACTTTTGTCAAATTGATCAGGTTTTAGCTCGATTTTAGGTCCAATTCTCTCAAGGCTTTGTTAAAACATAATTTCGCATATAATGTGTGAAATTCAAACCATTTTAACCGTGAAATTTTGTTCAATTTTGAAAAGAAGGTGTAGAAGTTAGAAAATCTGATGAAATCAAGCTGAATACGGTAGAACTCCTCCTCCTGAGCTCTGATACCACATGTAGGATCGTTTTACCGACCGAAACGAGTCGTTCACAGGTGTTCTACTCAATATGAAAGGCGGAAACAGACATATTGAGTTCGATTCAGCTAGATATTCACTTTAAATGTCTTTCTGATTGATTTAACAAAGTTTAACAGCGAATAGACACTTCGGCTCCGGAATCACACATACAGACCTCACTCAAACGAAATTACAAGACTCCTATTTATAGGCAAACTAATTTCGCACCAACTGGTTCACACGAAATCACCTTCACACGAAATCATAATTTCGTGTGAAATTACTTGCTGATTTCGTGCGAAATTACATACTGTAATTTCGTGCAAAATTACATACTGTAATTTCGTGAGAAATTGCCTTTTACCCTAATTTTGATAGTTTCCTCGAATAACGTTCCCTGATCTATCTACAAACTAGTACAAGACTCGATACAAGATGAATTCGACAGACGTATGCACCAACAGCTTTAAAGGTCAAAATCTGAATTCAAAACTTTTTCTTACTATTAAAGTATAAAAACTTACTTAAAACATCAGTAGGTATTAAGTCTTATATGCAAAAAATAGTTTTAACCCATACTATGCGTTTAAAACGCGTAGAAAGTCAGTTTTAGGCGATTTTCGGGTTATATGAGGAAATATGGGTTTTTGATCAGTTTATAAGGTTAAAAATATTTTATTTATCATATAAAATCAGTAGCAAAAGATTTGGTATCAAAATGTTATGTACAACTCATTTTATTCAAGAAAAGGGTATAACCGACAATTACCGAATCAAAGCAAGAACCCTGTGTTATGTTCAGTTTAAAAATAAATAAAAATATTCAAAAATCCCACAATATTATATTACATCAGTGGGTAAAAAGTTTGGTGTCGAAATTTGGGTTTAAATAGGTTTATGCTAAATATGCCGTTTAATTAATAAAAAGCTTTCAAATTACGATATTGAGCATAACTCCTAATTTAGACCTCAAACTGATGTCAACTTTTTAGGACAAGTTTATAAATCAGTAAGAAAGGTTTTTGTTTTCTTACATTTTCAAAAATCTCGTTTTAAGGTCAAAAGGGCATAATGGTCAAATTTAGGCACTTAACGGAAACATGCAATGAACTAGGATTACAAAGGAACCACATTGTATAAACTCAGTGGGTTATACTAACATGTAACATGGTCCTAATGGAACCCTAAAGCATTCCTAAAATAATCTAAATCGGGTCAGAACTGAAAGTCAAAGCAAAAGTCTTCTTTTGCGACTTTTGGTTCCGAACCGAGCCTATGCTCAGAATTGTCGGGTTGAACATGCTTAGACATATTCTTACATTATTTACCAAGTTATTTTAGTGTTAAAACAGGTTCCATAACTTCTACATTACTAGTTATGAATTTATTTGCAAAATAGCTTTCTGTTGACTTTTTAGTATTAAGTTTGACCCGACAATTGACCAAGTTAGAGTGATAATCACGGGGTGCCCTTTTAAGGACTTATTACCCACGTAATTACCAACTCATAGCCACTTTCAATTCGAAAAATGACTGGACCATTAGTGATTAATCACTAACTCAAAGCTTAATTACGACGGCTTTGACTTTTGGTCATTAGATTAATAAAACATGAACTAGAGAGGCTAAGAACACTCACAATGGTCCTTAGCACGAATTAGGAGCTGATGGAAGCTTGCTTGAAGTCCAGAGAGCTCCAGACAATGAGTTAGAATATTTTTTGGGTGAATGAGCACTTGAACCATCAAACAAGAGGGCTTATATAGGAGTTTAAAACTCATAGGATCATTCCACCAAGGTCTACAAGTGATCTCTGATGAATTCCAGGTGTCCCTATGCATGAAAAACCAGTTGCAAGGCCCATAGAATCGAAAAACTATCTTACAAAGGCGGTGGAACTGGCTGAACCTGCAGCAGTCCATTATTCTACCCAGATACAGCCCTTACGGACCGTAAGCTTAAGCCCTTATGGTCCGTATCCGTAATTCAAATTTTTATCGCCCAGTTTAGTTGTCTTACGGACCGTAAGGCCAGAGCTTTGCGGTCCGTAAGCCTTCTATCAGAGACAAAAATTTTGAGAACTTTTAACATTTGACCATGCAACCTATCATAACTCGAATCTCTGGTCACCATCAGCAGGAAAGGCCCATATGATCAGGTTTGCATTGCTAAGAATGCATTGCCACGCATTGGTTGCCTTGGAGTCTTGTAAAAAGAGGTTATTGAATGAAATTTGTCGATTTTGCACATGGGATTCCAAATTCTTGGATTTGAATATTGAATTATTCATTACATGATTTAACCGGATACCCATGAAATCTTAATCAGATTTCTATGGGAATGTAATTATATTTTACCAAAGTTGAAAAAGTTAAAAGGTCACTCAGAGGTAATAATTAACATGTTGACACTTTTAATTTCTTCATATATCCTTTTTAATCATGACCCGGTTTTATGACATGTTTAGAATCCATGACACGTGTCTTTATTATATTGGTCGTGATTTTACGAGGTGTTACACTGGTGCAAAGATATGTATGACATCTACAACAAGTACATTTCCTACAAAAAGAAACCGAAGTCTGGAGATGTACTAAAAAGGGCAAAACTGTTTTGAAAAACATAGTTGTTTTATTTTTATGTAATTTGTTTTCAGAATAGTAGTAACTTGCTTGATTTGCAAATTTTAAGTTTCCACTATTTGGGAAATTTTATGTTCATGAGGTAGTTCATTTTCTTACAATACTTAGGGGAAAACTGTTAGGAAACTTTATTTGTAAGTATTGAAGAAAAAACAATTCAGCTTGATCTATGAAGAAGATAAAAGTCCTGAAGATCAAACAAAAAGAAGAAAACCGGATAGGACAACTAAAAAGAACAACATCTACTTCAAAGAATCAGAAGCTGATCAAGAACTAAAGAAGATTATCAGAAAACGCCATTCTGATGGATCTGATGATATTTCTCAGTTTCTGGCAAAACTGATCATCAGACTTTCTGATGATTTGTTCACCGGAATTTCTGATGAAGTGGTTATCAGAAATTCTAATATAACCCCACTTGTCTGAACAAGTTGGAACCTACCACAATAACCGAAGCAACTTGACATTATTGGATCTCATGATGACAAAGGCAACTTGATAATTGGATTCAATGAAATTGTTAAGAAGCTACTTTTTGTAGGACATATACATGAATAAATAAATGTTTATTCATGTATCCAGGCCTTCTATAAATAGAAGGCTCATCAAGCAAAGGACAATGAGTTAGCCAAGCATTCAATACATACAACAAAAACTCCATTGCCCTTTCACCTCAGTATTACACAAGTATTCATTTGTAATAGATAATAATCAAACAATCACCTTGTAAACCATTTTGTTTAAAAGTGATATAAAATTGAAAGAAGTAAAAGATGGGACTATGTACTCACTTGAGATTGCAAGTATCCTTGATCTAGTGAACTAACAAAGCTCGGGAAGTCAAGAAATTAAGTGGCACCTAGTATTGGATCACTATGTCAATAAATCGGGACCTAAATCGGGAGATCGGGTAGAATGAGGTATTGTAAACCAAATGAGTGTTGGAACTCATATGATATGGTTTAACAAAGCCTACATTCTGATTTGAAATCAATCCCAAGTGCTTTTGACCCGTTAAGGTAGTTTACGCTACTTTAACGCGTCATTTGCGCAAATGCGCGTTCGGATGGTCTAACTAGTCCTATGATAAGTCTTATATGCCTAAACATGTTTAATTATGTAGCATAATCAGTTTAAGTGGCAAAATTTTAGTTACATATGCTTAAATTGAAATTATGCGCAAAAGGGCATTTTGGTCATTTTCCTAAGGCATATAAACTACCTATCATACAACTAATCAAACAAAGTGACCATAAGGTATAACCACGGAAGGTTATTCCCAATACATATATGGTCACAAAATATGGTTGGTCGGATCCTAATGATCGACGAAACGGGTCGGGTTCGAAAGTCAAAGCGGTTGTCGAGACCGCTTGACTTACGACCCTAAATAAGCACTAAACTAAAAGTGAAGAGTTAAACATGTTAAAACATGTTTAACTAAGTTAGCAAACTTATTTGGTATAAAAAAAAGTGTTTTGATACCCGAAAATAGTTTCGTTGCAAAATGCACATAATCGTGCATTTTGACCGAAACTTTGACTCGTCACTTTGACTAGGAAACCTGGTAATCAGTAGGTATAGTCGCAAGGGACTATAACCATCGTGATTACGCTCACGTTGCAAAGTTCAATTGAACTTTGACTTGACTAATTCATGGTCAAAGTTGAAAGTCAAACACTGTTTGACTTTTTGCTTGAAATAAATAAACAAGCCAAGGAAGAACACTTACAAGTGCTCTAGGCTGGAAAAATGACTAAGAATGCTCAGGTATGAGGCCTCCAACAATTGTGGTAGCCTCAATTCAGAGCTAAAGTGAAAGAGAATGAAAATGAGCAAGTTGGAATGAAGATGATCATGGGTATTTATAGTATTCTAGGATGAATGTGATCTTGCCAAGTGTTTTCTGTGGTAATCAAGGAATAATCTACACCATACACTTGTTAGGAGCTAATTAGGGGACTTGTTGAACACACAATTAGCCCACAATAATAAAAAAAACTATGATAAAAAACAAGGACAACAACTGTTTAAATGAAAAACTGGTTTCTGCCAGCACCATTAGTCACGGCCCGCCAGCTAATCTGTCCAGACTTTTCAGTTTTGGCCAAACAGGTCCCTACAACTCCGAAACTTGTTTTTGATGCGTTTAACCCCCGTTAACCCAATTTCAAGGCTCTACAAGGATGTTAAAGCATAGACTTGAAATATGCTTGGAAAAATTATGGATACGGTTCGTTTGGTCGTACGATCGCGTTTTTCGGTTAATTACGACGAAACTCGAACGGACGCGAAAACGATCATCACTAAAATACAATATTTTAGTGATTACAAAAATTTTTGGATGTCCGGATATGGTCAGAACGCAAGATATGCACGTATATGCATACTTTCGCAGTTTTGATGCTTTTAGTCCCTGTGATCAAATAAGCGTATTTTCGCATACCGAACCCTTCAAAACTTATTTCTAAGCTATGTAAAGGGTATTTAGGGTATGTTTAGTTTATGATCTTGTTCCAGAGTGTACGTAGCTATGCGAATTGGCAGACTTTTGCAGTTTGTCACAAATAATCCCTGTGATCGAGTAAACTTGTTTTTGCCATACCAAACCCATTCAAAACTTATTTCTAAGTTATGTTGTCACACGCCAACCGATGGCGAAAACATCGGGGTGCGGCACTAAGCGTTCAGATTGCTCACGAGATTTCCACAACACTTTACGCCCCCTCGAAACTTTTGGTTAAGCTCTGCCACTGTTTCTAAGCATCATCCTAGCTTGTTTCCTCGAATCCCAGCTACTATCAACCTGCAACATGTATTAAAATACTATCAACAAATGTTGTCAAACATACAAGTTTGATTACGTGGTATAATAGTTTTCAAAAACTCATATACATCGCACGAACATATAAAAGTTTCACCATGCTAGTTCACGCAGTCCAAGTGATAGCCCAAGTTTCCAATGCATTAAATGTCTTTCCCAAAGACTAACAGGAGGCTGAATGTCTCATCCTAACAATAACCCAAAGACTAACGGGGATGTGCATTACCCCTATAGCGCTACCATTGTTTAGGCGAAACTACACCCAAGGATTAAACGTTCACATAGCATAAAAGTCTCAAGTATCGAGTTTCAAGTTTCATGTTTAACGAGGATAGACTATGTTTCAAATAGTTTCAAGTGTCAAGTTTATAGAATACATGTTGCATCCCAAAAGTGTTTAAAACAAAGAGGGATCGAGTATACTCACAGCGGGTGCTAATAACCAAACACTGCTTAAATTGGACCGAAGGAAGCGAACAGTGCTAAAATCAAGAATAAGTATCTAATAGATTACCTGAGCGGATGGTCATCCGGTTGGATGACCATTCGAACTGAGGGACTCCATCTGATCGGAAGGTCATACGGACGGATGACCATTTGATCGGATGGTCATTCGATCAGTGGGTAAAGTTTGTTAACTGATAAAGTTTCAAGTGTTGAGATCATAGTGTCCTATAAAAACAAACAAGTGTAACATAGTCAGATCATCGGGACGAATGGTCATCCGATCGGATGGCCATCCAGACAGATGATCAGTGAGTGAAGTTTTTGTGAAGTTTCTAAGTTTTGAGTTAACGGAGACGGTGTAATGATGCGTCAAACAACGGAAACGTACCAAACCCAACTCGTCGGCCGGCAGGGAACCACCCCTTCTCGAACCAACGAACTGTTTCCGGTGTGTTTCATGTTTGGACTTGTCAAACTGTCCGTTTTCCGGTGAAGTTCAGTTCTCAAGCCGGTTCTTGACTAAGAAACAAGTCGAAAGTCTGTTCGAGCCTGATTTCACCAATGTTTCGTATAAAAAGTTGAAGAAAAGTTCGAAAATTGAGTCTAAAATGTGAAGTGCATCAGATCTGAGCTGGAAACATAAGAAATTTCATCGGATCTGGTATAAAAGTGTGACTTTTCCTCAGATTTTGTTAAAACACTTGGGAAAATCTGTTAGATCTAAGGCCGATGATGCTCCACAACAGGTTGTACAAGCCATTGAGTGGAAGAACACCTTCAAAAGGACCAAAACATTTGGTTTTCATGAAAATGTTTGAGTGTTCGTGTGATTTTGACGAAGAATCTTGTGTAGAAATGTTAAATGACTAAAGTTGTACAAGAATCTAGAAGAAATACTTACGGAATGAGCTTGAATCTCGAGAAAATTGCTTGAAAGGACCTGGGAGTGCGTGTCGTTGGATGACAGAGGCGAAAAGTTTGAAATGAAGGGTCAAAGGGCCTATTTATAGCTGAAAGAGACAGCTAAGGCGGTGCAGTGTGAGGGATCGGATGGCTATTCGGTCGAATGGTCATCCGATCGGATGGTCATCCGATCGGATGTCCATTCAGACAGCCGAGACCCGTTTGCTAGTTTTCCGACTTCGGTTCGTTTTGCGAGCTAGATTAAGCGTTGCGTTGCATATTATTGTGCGTAACCATTACAATAGTATAGTTATATAATTAACACAAAAGGTTTCGTGTTTCAAGTTGCATTCAAGTTAGGTTCACATCTAATAAGTATCAAGTACCAAGTCTCTCGTTCAATAAAGAATCCAAGTTTCTCGTTCAACAGTATCAAGCTTATCGTTCCACTAGGTATCAAGTTTCTCTTTGAATAAGTATCAATAAAGCATCAAAGTTTCTTGTTTAATAAGTATCAAGCATAACAAGTGTCAAGTTTCAAGAGTCGAGTTTCAAAGTATCATAAGAGTCTTTCACAAGAGGCAAGAGTCAAAGTATCACAAAAGAGTCAAGTTTCGTAAGAGTCAAGTATAGTTTCAAGATTCACAGATAAAGTATCATAAAAGCATCATAGAGTAAAAGTCTCACGTAGTTTATCATTGTTAAGACTCAAATAAGCTTTATTTAGTATTACAGGGACTAGACTTGCCAAAATATGAAAGTTTCAAAACGCAGGGCATTACAGTCTTCCCTCCTTTAGGAGATTTCGTCCCCGAAATCTAAGAGGGAGACTGCTCGAAGAGCTGTGGATACTTGGTTTTCATTTCACTCTCGAGTTCCCAAGTGAATTCGGCGCCACGTTTTCCTTCCCATCGTACCTTAACTATGGAAATTTTGCTGCGTCGCAACCGCTTGGTACCTCGGTCCATGATTTCGACCGGTTTCTCCACAAAATGAAGAGTCTCGTTTATTTGCAAGTCTTCGATGGAAACCTGGAGTTCCTCATCTGCTAAGCACTTTCGTATATTAGATACGTGGAACGTTGGATGTACATTACTAAGTTCTTGAGGAAAATCGAGTCGGTAAGCCACCTTGCCAATCCTTTCGAGAATCTTGAAAGGACCCACATAGCGAGGGGCAAGCTTTACCTTTTTACCAAAGCGTATAACTCCTTTCCAAGGAGATACTTTGAGTAGAACGTGATCTCCAACATTGAATTCCAGATGCTTACGCCTTTTGTCAGCATAACTCTTTTGTCTGCTCCCAGCCTTGATCAAGTTATCATGGATCTGAAGAATCTTATATGTTGTTTCTTGAATGATTTCAGGGCCAGTAAGTTGCTTGTCACCAACCTCATGCCAACTAAGAGGAGATCGGCACTTGCGACCGTATAAAGCTTCGAAAGGAGCCATCTGAATATTGGAATGATAGTTGTTGTTGTACGAGAACTCGATCAATGGTAAATGTACATCCCAGTTACCACCAAAGTCGACGACACAAGAACGAAGAATATCCTCTAGGGTTTGAATAGTGCGTTTAGTCTGTCCATCCGTTTGAGGATGAAAGGCTGTACTAAGATTCAAGTGAGAACCCATAGCGGATTGAAAAGTTTGCCAAAGACGTGAAGTAAAACGACCATCACGATCAAAGATAATGTCAATAGGTATACCATGATGACATATGATTTCATCAGTGTAGATTCGAGCAAGTTTCTCCACTTTGAAATCTTCACGAATGGGAAGAAAGTGGGCTGATTTGGTCAAACAGTCAATGATAACCCATATACTATCATGACCAGCAGGTGTTCGAGGTAGTTTAGTTATAAATTCCATAACGATACTATCCCATTTCCAAACAGGGATTTTGGGTTGTTCAAGAAGACCTGAAGGACGTTGATGTTCGGCTTTAACCTTTGAGCAAGTAAGACACTTAGAGACGTACGCGGCGATGTCCTTCTTCATACCAGGCCACCAATAAGTCGTACGAAAGTCATGGTCCATCTTATCAGCACCAGGATGAATAGAGTATCGGGATTTGTGAGCCTCATTCATAATAAGCTCACGAAGATTTTCGCGATCTGGCACCCAGATGCGATTGAGATAGTATTGAAGTCCATCAGACCTTGTTTCAAGTTGATCAACAAAAGCACCACGTACTTCAACGATTAGACTACCTTCATTAGCGACGAATACTGAGCTTCGTGGATACAAGCCGTAAGATCACTAGTGATCTGAGAACAGAGGATGCTAGTAACATGAGTCTTACGACTAAGAGCATCGGCCACAACATTCGCTTTGCCAGGATGGTAACGAATCTCGTAGTCGTAGTCGTAGTCGTTAAGTAACTCTACCCATCTTCGCTGACACATATTCAGTTCCTTTTGGTTAAAGATGTGCTACAGGCTCTTATGGTCAGTGAAAACCACACACTTAGTACCATATAGATAGTGTCGCCAGATCTTTAACGTAAAAACAACTGCACCAAGCTCTAAATCATGGGTAGTATAGTTTTTCTCATGTATTTGAGTTGTCGAGAGGCATAAGCAATGACCTTGTCCCGCTGCATGAGCACACAGCCCAGGCCACGGTTCGAGGCATCACAATATGCCACAAAATCATCATTCCCATCAGGGAGAGCAAGTACAGGAGCGTTACAAAGAAGATTCATAAGAGTCTGAAAAGATTCCTCTTCCTCGGGACCCCAAGCAAAAGGTTTCTCCTTCTGAGTCAATGAAGTAAGAGGAACAGCAATCTTTGAAAAGTCCGAGATGAATCGGCGGTAATAACCCGCCGATCCCAAGAAGGAACGAATCTCAGATGCAGATTTAGGCGTACTCCAATTCTTCACTGCTTCGATCTTAGAAGGGTCAACATGAATTCCTTGTTTACTAACAACGTGCCCGAGAAATTGTACTTCATTAATCCAAAATTCACACTTAGAAAACATTGCGTATAAGCGTTCACCACGTAAAAGTTCTAACATAAGGCGTAAATGGCGTTCATGATCAACCCGAGTTTTCGAATAAATAAGAATTCATCAATAAAGACTATCACAAAACGATCCAAATATGGTTTACAAACACGATTCATAAGGTCCATGAACACGGCGGGTGCGTTGGTCAAACAAAAAGGCCTAACCACGAACTCGTTGTGCCCATAACAAGTGCGAAAAGCAGTTTTGGGGATATCTTCTTCGAGAACACGGAGCTGTTGATAACCAGATCAGAGGTCGATTTTAGAGAAACAGCTTGCGAGTTGTAGTTGGTCAAATAGATCATCAATACTGGGAAGAGGATAACGATTCTTAACGGTGAGTTTATTATGTTCACGGTAGTCGATGCACATATGAAACGAACCATCTTTCTTCTTGACGAATAGCACAGGAGCACCCCAAGGAGAGGTACTTGGACGTATAAAACCTTTGTCGAGTAGTTCTTGCAGTTGACTAGATAACTCTTGCATCTCGGAGGGTGCATGTCGGTACAGAGCTTTGGCAATAGGAGTCGAACCGGGCATAAGATCAATACGAAAGTCAATAGATCGAGGAGGAGGAAGTCCTGGAAGATCTTCAGGAAAGACATCAGGGAAATCACACACAACTGGAACATCACTTACTAATGTGCGTGTGGTGGTATAGGTTTTTATGTCTATTTTTCGCCCTTTTTACACGTTAGTCAAGTTTTAAATTTATAAAACACGATATTTTACTAACACCAACCACACATATGGGCAAGTGCACCCATAGTGAGCGTAGTATAGTGTTGGCAAGATACCGAGGTCGTCCAAGGACACAAGAGCTTTTAGTACCGGTTTATCCTCAACGTCAAATCAAATCAAAAGTTTAGAAAAAGGTTTTAAACTAGAAAATAAAAACTAAAATGCTGAAAATAAAAATAGATAGACAAGATGAATCACTTGGATCCGACTCGCATTTAGTGTAACCTTTGATTATTTCTGCACTTTTGCACTTTTTAAGAGATTATCTTAGTTATAGTAGTAGGCCCCTCTTTTGAAGGTGAGGTTACCCTCAACCTAGTAGTTTTAGTCAGCAAGGATACAATCCTAAAGGGTTGGATTATTGAAAGAAAAGTAATTAAGTTATTAATGCGTAATGTGGTAGGCCCCTCTTTTGAAGGTGAGGTTACCCTCGGCTAAGTAGTTTGAGTCAGCAGGGATACAATCCTAAGTAGCCGGGTTAATGTTTTAATAGTAGCTTACATATGAGGGGGTCAAGGAGTTCGGACCCCCGCCATCCAATACCAGTGGGTATTGAAGGAGGTCCTACTAAAGTTGACCCAGATCCTTGCAGGATCTATACACTGAACAAGGCAAGACTCTTACCAAACCATTCCCTTAACCCCAGACCAGGTAGCCAACATAACTCCATATAGACCATGGAGATATGAATGGTGAAAATCTTTTATTTTATATAGACAGTAAAATAATGCCAAGACACCACAGACAAATGATAAGGAAGACTCCCCTTCAACATAAGAAACTAGTTATTAAAGTCATTAATACATAACCAAATAAAAAGTGCGAAAAGATTAAAAATAAAAAGTATTACACTAAACACTTGTCTTCACCAAGTGATGTAAGAGAATTAGGCAAACATGGCCTTTGATTGTCAAGAACTCTTACGATCAATCTTGGATCCCGAGACTACTCACACACTCTATGATGGATGATGGATGATGGTGGTGGATGGGGGTTGTGATGGTGGTGGTGGGTGGGTGAAGTGTGAGAGGGGTGGTTTGCCAAGGGATGGTTTGCAAATGAGCCAAGCACCCCTATTTATAGCCTGCACAGAAGCCCGGACACGGCCCCGTGTCCATTGGGCATGGCCCCGTGTCCACCCATCTTCTCTTTCTTCATTAATTGCAGTTTGTCTGCATTAGTTGACCACGCCCCCGTGTTCGCTGGGCACGACCCCGTGTGCAGAAGCGTATCTGTACTATCAAGATTTTCCTAGATTCTGCGAATCTTAGAGTTGACCACGGCCCCGTGTCCACTGGACACGCCCCCGTGGTGGGTGATAGAAGCTTCTACAACTTTGTCTTTTCTGCAGACACTTGGGCACGCCCCCGTGCCCACTGAGCACGGGGCGTGTTCAGCCTTCTGTTCTCTTGTTCTTGTAGGTCCCCTATTCGTATGGATCTTCAACAGAATTGTCTTTCCAATCAAGAGTGCGGAATCCTCTTGATCAGAATATCACAGAAACAAGTAGAAGAACAGAAACAGGAATTCACTTTTAAACCGGATCTTTATTGATTATCTATCAAAGCGATTACAATCAATCAAGATCCTTAACCAACTCCAAATTCGTCCAAGCCTAAACACTCTCACGAATTTGCTCTCAAACAATGTTCTGACTGATTAACCTAAACCCTAAAGCCTAACCTTGTTTATATAACACAAGGTTACTACATGGGCCAAGGTTAAACATCATGGACTGCAAATTGGACAACCCAATTCGCCCCCACACACCCAATTCGTTGGGTTTGGTTAGCCCAAACATTACAACTAACTATTACAAAGCTAAACCCGCTAACTGTTTATCGTTTATCTAATTACAAGATATCCAAAGACCAAATCTAAGCTGTTGTCACAAACATGCACCAACAAACTCCCCCTTGACAATAGCTTCATAAAATAACTTTGTCTTCAGTCATCTTGCAATCTTCATGTATTTGTGCACTATCTTTGGTCTTTGGATAGCTTCAGCTTTAATAGCTTCTGTCAGCAACAGACTCCCCCTAAGCTGATGCATCCAATCACCAAATCTTCAAAAACTTTAGCGTTTGAGTAAATTCCAGTTCAGCATTTGAATAGCAATCTTCAAACTCTTCAACTTTGTCTGCAATATAGAAAGGAGGTTCTACCATGCATCCAATCAAACTCTCATCTTCACAGCAACTTCTCACTTTAACTTCTCAGCAACACGCTTCTTCAATCTGTATACTATAAAACAAACATCTCGAGAAACCATAAGAATTTTTCAACATAAGTTAAATAAATTATTATTTTTCAAGAGATAGTTAAACTGTATCACAGATTAAGCATTTTCAATTTTTCACCAACACGCAAAACTTTTTAATAACACACCCTATAACCCGCATGATTTAAAATTTTGAACTCACTTTCTAACACCGTCTCCCCCTATCAGTAACAATTCCTCCAAGAATAACAGTTTTCCGTACGTTAAGAATTTTAAACAGAAAAAGACACTATTTTTTATTTTTATATTTTTCTGAAAGCAAGTAAATACAAAAGCAATAAACACTCTATTTTTGTGAGAATCACTGGTAAGAAGATCATATCAGCACAATCAAACGGTTTCACACTATTAGATAATTCTTTATTTTATTTTTCGTGAAAAGCAGTCCAAGACGATTACCAGTATGTTTGTCCATTTAAACAAAATGCATGAACATTTCAAGTACCATTACCATATGATACGTTAAGGTAATTTTATTTACTGATATATTAGCGTGTCCCACTTCAGGATATACCCCCGTGATCAAGGTATGCACAAAGATTCATCGTAGTAGGTGACTATACTGATGTCATCCTTTAAGATATCCGGACAGTGCCTAGGTCTGCATATAGTCTGTTTTATCATGTTTTAATTGTTTAACAATGAACACCCAAATAAATACTAATCAAATCCTGGAAATATAAACAACACACTCTATCATGCAAGTATCTTCCCTACCACATATTTCACAAGTCCAATCCAGATTTCTGAAATCTTAACTGGGAATAGGTTGAGAAGAGAACAGAATAGATCTTTAGGAGAGATGGTATAATATACAGATCAAATGAGTTTTTACTCAGTTTGATATAGGTTTCTTGGGTTTCATTTGGGCACTTGAGGGCCTCTTTCGGGTGTATTAGATCTATAGCGCGACAACGTACAGCTAGGTCAGCATGTATCTGGATGCAGCCGAAGCTGTCGTTGCCTAGCACCTCTAGGTCAGCATATATCTGGATGCAGCAGAGGAGGTACACGACTTTTTTTAGAGAAGATTTCAGAATCAGATCAAAATTGTGTGTATCGGGACAACATACAGACATTCAAATAGAAATGTGCAAATTCCAAGTGACTTTCTTTCCTGAGGTCATGTACAATTTTAGTTATGAACAGAAAAAGAGCCAAGATATCCCCAGATGAAATAACAGTATAAAGACCCAAAACTTCAGATTTTGGCAATCTATCAACGCAAGATTTAAGGTCATTAAACCATACACCACTGATGTGTTCCCCACTCATACTCAGTTCATTTAAGTTTATATCACATTGGTAAGTTGATTATTTCATGCTTTTTGCCTACTGGTACATCATATAATGAAGCTGCTATCACACTTAAGCAATTTAATATCATTTTCAGTGTGACAGTCTAACATGCTGATGTACTATCATTTCTTCTTTTTCACACAGTGATAACTCATTTTTGATTTTCTATTTTTTTATGTTTTTTATTTTTCAATTTTTTTGATTTTTGATTTTTAAGAAAAACAGTAAACTATTTACAAAAATTCTTATGAAAAACCAGTTATTCAGGATTCCTCATCCCGTTGAGTTCGACTAAATGTTCAAAGCGAGCCCTGTCAAAAGCTTTAGTATAAAGATCTGCCAGGTTATCTTCTGTGTCGACTCGATGTAATTCAATTAGTCGTTTTTCAGCACAATCCCGTATAAAATGATGACGTATGTCAATATGTTTTGTGCGACTGTGTTTCACGGGATTATTAGTTATTGAAATTGTGGCATTATTGTCTATCATAATAGGAGTACGAGTGAAATCCAAACCGTAATCGCGCATCTGCTGTTGTATCCAGAGAACCTGAGAGCAGCAGCTACCCGCAGCAATATATTCAGCTTCACACGTAGATGTAGACACACAGGATTGCTTCTTGCATTGCCAAGACACGATCCTGCCTCCTAAGAACTGACAACCACCTGTTGTAGACTTCCTGTTCGACTTGCATCCTCCAAAGTCTGAGTCAGTGTAAGCAACAAAATTCATATCACTATCAGCTGGATACCACAACCCAAGTTTAGGTTTCCCCTTCAAGTAACGAAGAATACGCTTCACTGCTTTCATGTGTGACTCTTTTGGATTAGCCTGATATCTAGCACACAAGCATACTGCAAACATAATGTCAGGTCTTGAAGCAGTCAAGTACATTAGAGAACCAATCATTGCCCTGTATTGAGTTGGATCAACGTCTTCAGTACTTTCGTGATCTGGGCCAAGATTGTGATTTTCACAAATGGGTGTGTTGAAAGTAGAGCAATCATTCATTTTGAACCGACTCAAAATGTCATACACATACTTCGTTTGATGAATAAACATCCCATCCTCCTTCTGTTCAACTTGTAATCCCAGAAAGTAAGACAGCTCACCCATAGCGCTCATTTCGAACTTGCTCTTCATCACCTGCTCGAACACTTTACACATACTCTCATCTGATGACCCAAAGATGATGTCATCCACGTACACCTGTACTAGCAGAAAATCTTCCTTCTTCCTCTTGATGAACAGTGTACTGTCAATCTGACCTCTTTCAAAACCATTCTTAATCAGACGTGTAGACAATGTCTCGTACCACGCCCTGGGAGCTTGATGTAACCCATACAAAGCCTTATCAAGTTTGTACACTCGATCTGGATAATCTGGATCAACGAACCCATCTGGTTGTGCGACATACACCACTTCTTGGACTTTCCCGTAAAGAAATGCACTCTTCACGTCTAGTTGGTAAACTTTAAAGCCCTTGAATGTTGCGAAAGCTAGAAACAACCGAATTGCCTCCAACCTTGCCACTGGTGCAAACACTTCATTGTAATCTATCCCTTCTTGCTGATTGAAACCTTTTACCACCAATCGAGCCTTGTTTCGCGTAACTATCCCTCTGTCATCCTTCTTGCACTTAAACACCCATTTAGTGCCTATCTCTCTTTCACCTTTAGGAAGGTCAACCAACTCCCAAACCTTCAACTTAGCAAGCTGGGCCAATTCCTCTTGCATAGCTTCAACCCATGAATTATCTTTAAGAGCCATGTGAATGATTTTAGGATCCTCTTGGGAAATAAAGCAACTATACAAGCATTCGTTCACAATCCCAGTCTTCTCAATCGACACAAATAAACCAGAATTCGCTGCTATGCTCCTTCTCGTCTGAACACCTGCATTAGGATCTCCAAGTATCATGTCAACTAGATGATCTCTATTTGCTCATGTAGTAGCAACGGTATCAACTTCAAGATTATCACCCAGGTTTGATCCAATCTCCCCCTGAATGTTCTGATCTGCAAATGGATTAATGAAATCCTCCCCCTCAATGGGTTCAGAGTCACTATCACTTGAATCAGGATCAGCAGCACCATGGGAAGTTTCCGCAGCATCTGTCATATCAACATTCGATCTAGGCATGAACTCGCCTTCATCGTCTCCACCAATCATTGTTTGAATCAACTGAGAATCATCTGCATTTGGAAACTCAGGAATATTAAATGACTTAAAAGTGCTTTCATAATCATATAATATAGCAGGACCACTCGTTGATTGTTGAGGTTTGTATGAAGTAATTTCAACATTAAAGACAACCTCCATTTTACCAGTTTTTAGATTAAAAAACCTTTTATTCGGTGCGCCAGGTACATAACCTAGAAAGTAGCCTTCGTCAGCCACCTCACCGAATTTTTGTTTATCTTTATTTCGCACAATGGTGCAGGGTAATCCAAATGGTTCAAAGCCTTCTAAGTTTGGTTTCTTGTTAAACATCAATTCATGACAAGTTTTATTAAAACGTTTAACAGTCAACACTTTGTTCAGGACGTAGCAAGCTGTATTCACAGCTTCTCCCCAGAAAAGAACTGGTAGCTTTGAATCTGAAAGCATCGTCCTAGCGGCTTCAATCAACGTCCTGTTTTTCCTCTCAGCAACTCCATTTTGTTGAGGTGTATAAGGAGCAGAATATTGATGTTCAATTCCTTTTCGAAGACAGTAGAGATCCAGAACTCGATTCTTGAACTCTGTGCCATTATCACTCCTTATCCTCTTGATCTTTGCATCATGGACGTTTTCCAATTTCGTAAAAAGATCTATCAGCATCTCCGTCGTCTCATCTTTTGTACCTAAAAAGAAAACCCATGAATATCGTGAATAATCATCAGTGACAACTAAACAATAGTACTTTCCACCTATGCTCCTCACGTTCACTGGACCGAATAAATCCATGTGAAGTAATTCATAAGGGGCATCTATGGAATTTACTGTTTTAGACTTATGAGGTTTCTTGTGTTGTTTTCCCTTTTGACATGGAAGACATTTATCTTCCACGTGAAACCTCTGCATTGGAACCCCTTTCACTAGCTCATTTTTAACAAGGTAATTCATTTTTCGATAGTGAATATGGGCCATGCGTCTGTGCCACAACATCGATTCAGCTTCAGATGCTTTTGATAGTAAACACGCCACCACAGCAGTTGGATCCTTAACACCCATGTCCATGACATAAGTGTCATTTCTCCTTGGCGCTCGCATCACTATCCAATCGTCCGGAATCTTCAAACCTTGTTTCAACACTAATGCTTCATTCTTGGTAAAATGGACCAAGTGACCCTTGTCGCAGACTTGTGACACGCTCATCAGATTGTGTTTAAGCTGCTCCACATAGTTCACTTTGTCCAGTGTGATCTTCCCATTGGTCACTTTTCCTCGTCCTGTAATTCTACCACCTTTAGCACCCGCAAAATTCACCTTTCCACCATCATAATCTTCAAATTCAGTCAACAATCTCGCATCCCCCATCATGTGCCTGGAGCAGCCACTATCAACATACCACAAGTTGATAATCCTCCTTAGCAGCTCCTGCACACACCAACCAAGAAATTAGTTAGATTGGGGGACCCAAGCCTTAATGGTCTTGGGTCGTCCAAATTCACCAACTACCGGAACATCCATCCAATATCCATTACTCCTAACTGGAGTCTTGGATCTTAGACCCGTTGATGGAATTTGATTTTGATTTCCACTAGGTCTTTGGTCCTGAGGGTTCCTATACGTGTTTGGACTATTTGACCTTTGGAAATTTTGATTTGGGTATCTTGAATTTTGATTCCAAGAAGCATTATTGTTGTAATTTCTAAAGCCATTGTTATAAAAAGGTCGACCACCATTATTTTGGTATCGATTTTGATATTGACCTTGACTTCTGAAATTATTAGAATTAAAATTGTTCATTCTTGGTGAACTGCTTCTAGGTCTCTCAAATCTGCCTGGTGGAGATCTAGGCTGAAATCTTGGTTGATTTCGTTGAAAACGAGGAACTTGTGGAGTTCCTTTTTCAGCCTTATCTACACCAACAGCAACATTTTCTGGTTGCTTAGGAGCAGATTGCTTTGGAGAATTTGCAACTTTCTCCTGTTTATCACCACTATTCTCTGGTGACTTCTCTCTCTTCTCCTCACTCACTTGTGCTTCACTCTTTTTGTTAGGACAGCAACTAGCTACATGTCCCTTGGTGTGACATTTGAAGCACGATCTCTTATTCGAAGTCTTCTTTTCTGAAGCCTTTGAACTAGATTCGGGTTTTTCTTCTGATGATGCCTTAGAAGGATTTGGTGCAGTTTGCTTAGTTTCAGAATTTTCTATGTTCTTGTTTTTAGCAAACTCTATATTAGATTCATTTTCAATAACAGCTGTTTCGTTTTTCATGTCACTTCCTTGAACAAAATTAACCTTTTTAACAAAAGTTGGATTGTTATTTTTAGGATGTGATGTATTCTTTTTCAAAACAGGTTTGCTGTTATTATCCTTCTTAGCATCAGCATTCTCAAAAACATTTCCTTGACGTGATGTGGAACTACTTGGTGATGTTGACCCAAAGTCCATAAGCTCATCTTCATTGGGCAAGAAAGAATAGTCATGACTAACAGGAGGTGGAACTTCATTGAAACCATGAAATCCCACACTGGTTTTGTCATTACTTTTCTTCAAGCCACCCATCATGTGTTTCATAACAAAAGTAGAGTCCCTGAACTGACCTAATTTCCTTTCAAGTTCAACAATTTTGAGTTGTGCATCTGACAACTCTTTGCATTTATCAGAAATCTCTTTTGTTTTCTCAGCCATCATTTCATGAGCTAAGTCTATGACTTGAAGTTTTTCATTTAATTTACAGGTTACAGCTTCAATTTTAGTTTCATAACCTTTTATTTTCTTCAAGTATGACGATTCGTTTCTTTTAGCAAAAAAGTTTGCTTCTTTTATGGTAGACATCTCGCCCACCAGACTTTGGTTTTGTGTGGACAACCTATCAACTTCACCCTGTAATTCACGACATTTTAAACACACAGAATTAGACTTTACCTCTCCTGTTTGTTTATCAAGGTTGGCCATGAGAGCTGCAAGCTGATCTTTCACTCTTTTGTATTCAGCTTCCTTTTCTTCAGCTTCCCGTTCCTGGTCAGACTTTTGCTTTTTCTCCTCAGCATCTGATGTCTGATCAGCCTTCTTTTCTTCAGCATTACTCTCTGCCTTCACCTCAGCCTCATCATCCATTTTTGCTTCAGCATCTTCCACAGTATCTTCACCATCATCAATTGGAGTTATCTCTGCCATGAATGCCTGTGTGACATTGTCATCTTTTTCCAAGTGAATACTCCAGTCATATGAACCTTCTCTAGCAGTAGAGATCAGCGCTCTTGAGTTAGAGTTGTTTGTTGCATTCCTATTGTTTGAACTCTGACTCGAAGTCTCCTGCTTTTGTTTTTGACATTCCCTAGCAAAATGCCCATAACTTTGACAGTTGAAGCATCTCACTTTGGTCTTGTCGAAACCAACCGTCTTTCCTATAAACTTCCTGCCTGTTCGGTTCATAAATCTCTTCACTCTTCTAGTAATCATGGCCATTTGCCACTGCAAATCCATATCTTCAAGATCATCAGGGTCAATCTGATCATAATCTTCATCCAAAGTGGCAGGATCAGATATCTTCCCCTGAATGTAGTTCTCGTAAGAAGCAACAAATGAAGCAAGTAGAGCAAGATGCTCTTCAGCAGACTTCACACTCATTGGCATTGACTTAACACCACTACTCTGCTTAGAAGCTGGTGTTCTTTTGGCTCCTGTTGATCCTCCTGAAGCAGCTACAAAACACACATCACCATCTTCATTTACTGTGACCTGCTCATTCTCACACGAAAGAAACGCAGTAGCAGAGTCGCTAGAAGCGTTGTGAGATGAAGAAGATGCAAGCCCATTGTAAATCGTTGGATCTTGAACCTGATCATATCCAGTGTCTTTCTTCTTCATACTGAGCTCATAAGCTCTCAGCTTGCCAACTACTTCTTCCAGCTCCTTTGTCTCATAATCTGCCTCTCCCTTAATCATGAGAGTGTAGATATCCCACTTAGTAGGTAAGGCATCGAGCAGCTTGTCATTCTTCTCTACGTCAGTATAGCAATCGATGTCATAATTTTCCATTTCTGACATCAGATGATAGTTGCGAGTGATGATGTCCTCAAGTGACTCATGTTTCATGAACTTGAAAACAGCAAACTGCTTCTTCAGTAGATCAACTTTGTTTTTCTTGACATCTGCATTTCCCGCATATCTCTTTTCCAATGCATCCCACATATCCTTGGAATTTGTGTACCTCTTGAAAGTATGCTTGATGCTATCAGGTAAGGACATTTTAATTGCAGCCAAGGCTCTCTTTTCAGCCTCATACATCTTTTTCTCAGCATCGTCCATGTTCACATAAGCAGTTTTACGAGGTCTGCCTTCAAAATCATGTGTTGGGTCTATGTACCCTTCTTCAATGCATATCCACATGCGAGTATCCTGATATTCAATGAACGATTGAAAACGATCCTTCCATGTCAAATAGTTTTCCACCTTCATCATCTTAGGCAGTTTGTTGGTAGTGCCAACCTCATGCTCCATTCTCAAAAGCTCATTCAAACTAGACATGTGCGACATTTTTAACTTAACAGACTGATAAAACCGTACAAAATTTTTCCGAAAACAGTGGTTACCAAATTACACCTTTAGAATCGTCTCGAAAAGACGAATCCAATGATATCTAATGTCGAAAACCGAATTCAACGGTCCAAACGGTTATGTCTAACGAGCTACGGATCAATTTCTATTTGCAAAACACTGAAATTTTATCGACGCTTGACTACTAAAATTCCACCACTTTAAATTTGCTGGTTCTTAAATTTGCTGATAATTTCGCTGGGGAGCTGTTAATTTCGCTGGACAGAAGGTCAAATTCGCTGGTCTATTTCGCTTGAAAGTTCAAGTTCGCAGGTCAAGTTCGCTGACAAGTCTGTTAATTTCGCTCAAAATAATTTCACCGGGTAACCAGTTCGCTATTACAACGACTGGTAAGTCGCTGAAAACCGTGATAATTTCGCTGTGGAAAATTATACGGTTACCAAAGTCTCCTTTGGATTTAACTTCGCCGGTCACCGAGTAATTTAGTCACAAATTCGCTGGTGTGTTGATTTCGCTGGTCAGTCAGCAAAATAAATCAAATTCGCCAGTTAAGTTTGGAAACTTGATATGATTGAAATTTTGAAGATTTTTCTGATTCTCTAACACAAATCTGCAAAATCAAAACAAGCAAATCAGCAACGTAAAACCGAAAATTATGAAGAACTGATTGAATAAACACGAAGAACACGAAGAACAGTCTTCGAATCTTCAAGTCTATCAGTCGAAAGCTTTTCCAGAATCAACCGAATCTTTCCAGAAATCCTGCAAACCACCAAACAAACAAACCAGAAGATCAAACAGCCAAAAAAATTCGAAAATTTTATCAAATCAGCCAAAAAATTTCGAAACCCTAATTTTTCAAGTTTCAAGATTTCGAAAATTCTTCCTGTTTATGCAGCAACAATTCTGAACCGAGCCTTCAAGAGCCTAACGCTCTGATACCAATTGTAGGTCCCCTATTCGTATGGATCTTCAACAGAATTGTCTTTCCAATCAAGAGTGCGGAATCCTCTTGATCAGAATATCACAGAAACAAGTAGAAGAACAGAAACAGCAATTCACTTTTAAACCGGATCTTTATTGATTATCTATCAAAGCGATTACAATCAATCAAGATCCCTAACCAACTCCAAATTCGTCCAAGCCTAAACACTCTCACGAATTTGCTCTCAAACAATGTTCTGACTGATTAACCTAAACCCTAAAGCCTAACCTTGTTTATATAACACAAGGTTACTACATGGGCCAAGGTTAAACATCATGGACTGCAAATTGGACAGCCCAATTCGCCCCCACACACCCAATTCGTTGGGTTTGGTTAGCCCAAACATTACAACTAACTATTACAAAGCTAAACCCGCTAACTGTTTATCGTTTATCTAATTACAAGATATCCAAAGACCAAATCTAAGTTGTTGTCACAAACATGCACCAACAGTTCTTTCTTGGGAGGATGCTGTCGAGGGGTCGGGCATGCCACGTTTATTCCTTTTCTTGTATTTATGTTAGATTTAGCTGCCTTTTTGCTTCTTTTGTCCATTTGAGCTCATTTAATCCTGAAAATACAAAAGGAAGACAAAAACACACTTTTTTCCAACATTAGCACTAAAAAAGGGTTTGCTTTATGCCACGTTTGATGTAATTTATATGTTGCATTTTGCACACATCAAATACCCCCACACTTGAATCTTTTCTTGACCTCAAGCAAAACTCTTTATAATGTGGCTTTACACTCCCAAATGGAATGGGTAGAAGAGAAGGTTTTTGGGCTTGTCATAGAGTGTCGGGATTCCAAGATTCTTTATTTGGTTTTATTTTTATTTATTTACAATCCTATTCGTCATGATTTATTTAAAACATTACATAAGATAAATTACTTATTAGAGCATAACATGCCTTTTTAAAATTCCATTCATATACAAGTTCACATACCTCACGGGGGATCACTCAACACTCAGCCGAAAATGTATTTTTGTGAAACATTCGAGAGCGGCATGGAACTTACTTCTACCATAAGCTTGCCAAGCAATCAATCCTCCTCCTTTTTAACTATACACCTTTGTAAATATCTAGAGGACTTTTGGGGGGAAGGGTTAGGCTTGGGTTAAAGGTAGGTGGTTGGGTTAGTGGTTAGTAGAAAAAGGCGAAAGGCATAAAAAGCGTCGGTTTTCGTAAGACTTTATTTTTATAACTTTTTTTTAATGAAGCATTTCTTCAAACAAAGTTCTTTTTGATAACCTTGTTTGTTTATTTCTTTTGGCTTCATCATCATTCATTTTTTTTATAAGGAAGTCACAAGAAAAACCGAGCTTTATTACTAAAATAAAAGGGTTTAAAATGAAAAAGGGTTTTGGTGGGTAAAAAGGGTGTTTGTTTTGGGTTAAGAAATGAAAAGGTTTAGGCTCAAAGGGGTTAACTAGGGGGATTTTGGGTAGGTGGTAAAAAAAGGAAAATTGTTAGTGCATAACGTCTGTAGCTTCCGTCAGCATCTAGTCATGTTTTGTATATTTGTGTCTTTGTAAACAATTATGTAATGTATGTGTGTAGATATATCGACAACTCAGGAATCGGGGCATAACTTTAAAGTGTTGACTTTTGTTGACTAATGTCATCGGATAGCACTCATCCGATCGGACAGCATGTTATCCGTTCGGACAGGATGTCATCCGACCGGATAGCTTGTTATCCGAGCGGACAACACTTACCACTTCCTGAGTTGCCTATAAATACCTCGTCCGGGTATTACTTTCAGAACTTTTGACTCGAGTGAGAACCTGACCAGTGTCTGTCTTCTACTGGAGCTTTGTACTTTCAGAACAACTAATAGAAAGAACAGACCGTGTTTAATCGTTGAATTATGTGTTGATCATCTGTGATTTGTCATAATGGATTCCGTACATTTGACAAAGTCGATTAATCTTGTTCCTTACGATCAGATCCTGTGCAACGGGACCAACAAGTGGTATCAGAGCATCCAGGGAGCTGAATCGAGATCAACGACACCGAATTCACCGGAATTCGAGTTTCACTTACTAATCAGAGTCAAATTTCACCTGAGATTTGACATTTCTTGCCGATCAGAGTCAAATTTCACCGGAGATTTGACATATTTCTTCTCTCTCTACTCATTTCTTGCATTATTTCTCAGTTTGTCACTAAAAATTAGAAAAACTTAAAATTGAACGTGAATCTACGGTTAAAAATTGATAAAATCGATATCATTTGATTCGCAATCATTCAAAGTATAATCCCACTAAGTTTCGTAATCAAATTCAATGAAAAACTAGATCAAATTCATCAAAAACCATGTTTAGCTGTTCATATGTGCTGACGTCATCCACTCGCTCGGACAGCTGTCCGAACAAATTGGATTAGTTAGTATCTTCTAGTTGTTTGCTGACATCATCAGTGTTACTTGCTTGGATTACTATCCGAGTGGTGTGACTCAGTTTGATCAAGAACTTCAGCTTACGTCATCATCTCACCCGATCGGATCACAATCCGATTGGATAGGATTTGAAAAAGTTCTTTATATCATTTACACTTCTAACCTGTCATCCGGTCGGATCACCATCCGAGCGGTGAAAGGTTGAAAAGTCAACTTTCAAAGTCAAGCTTGTCACTCGAACGGATCACCATCCGAGCGGATAGCCTGTGTTACTCGTTCGGATAGTGACTCGATCGGATCATCATCCGATCCAGGAGTTTTATTTTTAAAATTTGTAAAAATTTTCTAAGTGTTTATTGACTATTTCAGGTACGTGAAAGATGGACGAATTCATGAATCCTTTCAGTGATATGTTTGCCTTTGCTGGAAACTCTAGAGATGATGGTACTTCTAGCAACACCAATGAGAACACTTCAAATGCAAAGAAAACTTTGACGGATGCTTTAGGCGTGGAAAGTGCATACGGAACATATAACAAACCCCCAAAGTTGATGGCGATCGAAGAGTACAGTCGGTGGGCCAAGAAATTTGAAGAATGGCTAAAGGCATTTGCGTATACCAGCTGGAAAAGTCTAAAGAATGGATACAGTGATGGAGGGAAAAATGGTGAAAATTTGACATCAACTGAAGAAATAGATGTTTTTGTTGCCGAGCAAAAGTGCATCGCGTTGCTATTTCAGTCTGTTCGAGAAGATATAATATCTTTGATCGAGTATACCAATGCTAAAGATATGTGGAAAAAGTTAAAAGTAAAATGTTTGGGAAGTACAGAAATAGTGAAAAACAAAAGGAAACTACTAAGAAAAGAGTTTGATTTATTTGGTTGTTTAAAAAATGAATCAGTTTGTAAGATGATTGAGAGGTTTGGGCACTTGAAGTTAGAGTTGGCGAGACATGGAATTACCTATTCTCAAGAAGAGTTAGTCGACAAATTGTTTGATTCGTTGCCAGATGAGATGGATTGGCAATACTACTCGTTAATGCTAAAGAATACTATCAAGACTGAAGAGATGACAGTGGATCGACTTATCGAGAGACTAGAGAGTCACGAGCTGGAGATAAAGAAAACACACAAAGTCAATCACTCATCATATCAGCAGAATTTGGAGTTGTATTATCCAAAACGCATGATTCCAAAGAATACATCTCCCAAGACAGCCTTTTCTGCTGAAAATTCCAACACATCAAGCAAAGAAACAAAGAAAGAAAGTTCGAGCAGTGGATTTCACAGTGGCTCTTCGTCTACCATAAACCAATCAGCTGCAAAGAACTTATTTCAATGCAATATCGCTGTGGATTTAAAGAACGCTCAAAACTTCAGTGAGGAGTCTGCAAAGCAACAGATGGTTTTCTTAGCTTCTGTGCTAGAGTCGTATGAGAGCCTTGTGGTAGGAAAGATAGGCAACACCAACCTAACAAAGGAAGACTACGATCAAATAGATCATGAGGAGATGGAATTGATCGACATAAGGTGGTGTATGGCCAGTGCAGTGAGAAGGGCACAGCGTTTTATGGAAATTACAGGAAGAAAGTCTATTGGTGGACCATCTACCAAGTTAGGCTTTGACAAGTCAAAAGTGACCTGTTTCAAGTGTAAATAGAAAGGTCATTTTAAAAGAGAGTGTCAGAATGCTTATGCTGATGATTCTGAAAATCCATTCAAAGAAGATTACTACAAGAGAGAGATTTATCATCAGAATAAATCAGAACCGCCCAGAATGAAACAACTTGAAGATAATAAAGAAAAATCCAGAGCTCTCGCTGTGATTCATGACGATGAAGGTTTTAACTGGAGCGAGTTGTTACCAGAGGAGGATGCGGTCGGATATGCTTTTATGGCAAAGACTGTTGAACCTGTTCCTTTTAAAGACAACAGAAATGAAGAAGAGAAGTATGTCAACAGAAAAATGATAGCTCAAAACAGAATGATCAGAATATCTAATATATACACTGAAGCAAAAAGGGCGAAGAGATAGGATCCAGACAGAGAATGCTATCTTGACCCCATGGGAAACATTGCTATTGATTATAAGACCCTCGATCTTGAAACCATAATTCAACAAATTGCTGAAGAAGAAGAGGGTTGGCAAAGAAAATGGTGGGGAAGTGGAGAAGAAAAAGAAGAAAAGTCAAAGAAGATTGATGATGGGATCATTGATACATCACAAGAGTTGAATGCTGAAAACTTCGGAAAGATGGCTGACAAAGTGCTGGCTGCTAAGGAACTTGAGGTAGACTCTAAATTCGTATCTGAGTCCAAAAGCCAGGTCAGTTCAAATGCGTCAACGAGTGCGTCAGGTAAGAAAGTAAATGGTGACATTGACTGCAAAAATTGCATGAAAGAGTGCAAAGTTTGTATTACAATCACTTATCTCAATGGTAAGAAAGTTGATGATCTGACTGCTAGACTCCGAAGTGTTGAGGATCAGATCCTTAACCGTGATAAAATGTTGAAAGCTTCGAACGTCAGATTAAAAGAATTATCTGACAAAATCGAAACTGATAAAATTGACGTAGAAAGAGTTAGGAAAGAAAATGAAAAACTAATTCTTGAAAATCGTCAAATTTCTGAAAGTTTTGAGAAGCTAAAACGCACAGTAAAAGATTCTGATGATAGAAACGGTAAAACATACAAAGAAAATTGTCACTTGCAAGGTGTTTTGAGGGTTAAAGAAGAATTAATCAACAAACAATTGGATGAGATTGCTAAATTGAAGCTTCAGTTTGAAGAAGCTAAGATTGAGAATGAGCGTATTAATTTGAAACTGAACAGTTACAACTCTGTAAGCTTTGTTTTGCAACACATTGTTCCCAAACCCATTGGGAAAAACAAAGCAGGCGAAGATGTATACTGTGATGGAACTGGGGTCGGGTTTCATCAAGTTCCGCCACCAGTTCTAAACAATTTTTCAAAGAAACAATCAGGGTTGGTTAATGATGAAGTTGAAACAAATGAGATAAAACTTCCAGAGTCAATTGATGTGACATTTTCTTCATCATCATCTGATGATAGTGTTCAAACTGAGATTGTTAAAGGCATGGCTGAAAGTGTTTTGGATAGTGATTCAGCTGAGGATGAAGAGTGTTTTCTGAACAATTACATTCCGAAACCAAAATCTAAAAACAACTTAGGTGATGAACCGGGTCTTGTGATGTACAAGATGGCTGGATCTGATAAGTTGTATTTAGATTCTGAGTTTCCTCTGGAGAATGTTAATGTGAACAAATTGAAAAAAGTTTTTAAACTGGTTGAAATTGATTTGTCTGAAGTAGAAGGTTTGAATCAGACAAAGAGGCAAATGAATTTTGAGAAAGATAAAGCTTACTATAAGAAACCTGTTATTCCACCACGTTTTTATAACAACAATGAAAACAGATGGTTGGGTGGTTATCAGGGTGGTAAGAGTTATCAGAAAACGAATTTTCAAAACAAGAGATTTATTGAGAAAAAGGTGTTTGTGAACAGTTCAAGTTCACTATCTGATGAGGAATCTGAGATTTTTTCAAAATCAAACAAAGAGTTCTTTGAGAAGAAGGCCTCACAGCCTCAGTCTGAAGGCACTAGTCGGGTAGTAGACACCCGAACATGCTTCAAATGCAATCAAGTTGGACATACTGCACGAAAGTGTACCAACTTAAAGCCTAAGACTGAAGTTGTGATAATTTCAAGCAAGAAAGATGTTGTGAAGGGAAAAGCTCCATTGGTTGTTGAGAAAAAGGTTTTGAAAAGTGATAACACCAAGATCAAAACTGAACCTGTTAAGAATTTGATAACTAAAAATGAAAAATTTTACAAACGGGTTGCATCACCTCAACAAACATGGAAACCAAAAACTGTTGACAAGAAAGCAAATTCTCTAAAACCAAAGGTGTCTGAGACTGAAAAACCATCATCTTCAGCCAAGAAGATGTATGTACCTTTGGATTTATATGAGAAACTAGAAAAACAAAAATCGACTTCTGAAAAGAAGTATGTGGTAAAGAAAGATCAATCATCTAGTCAACCTCCGAAAAATGATTTCTCTTTACTCAAAAAGGTTGAGGTTGGATCTGAGGAGAGCTTAAAGATGAATGATACAAATTTTCCGCCATTTTACACTGCTAAAACTCACATTGAAGTCAAGCTACCCGAGTCAAAAAAGGCTTGGGTGGCATCAAAATCTCATTAAATGTTTTTAAAAATGTGCAGGAGCTTCCAAGATTCGTTTCACGATGGATTATGGATAGTGGAGCTTCTCGTCACATGACGGGGAAAACAGCCCTGTTGTACGATGTTAGAAATTTTAATGGAGGCTATGTGGGTTTCGTTGGAAACCAAGGTGGTAGAATTGTTGGTGAAGGAACGTTATCAAATGGGATTGTCACGTTTGAAAGACTTAACTACATTGCTGAGTTGGAGAATAAT